>JAQIVE010000014.1:0-80872 GCA_034698285.1 Sminthurinus bimaculatus
ATTACCACATAATGTTTACAGAGCCCGTGTAATAACGACTTGTCTTTGTGACAATAGTAGTTGTCCACCCTCAGTAAATACTACTCTTGAAGACCACGAAGCCATCTGAGTTCATATAAATAGTCATAACTCTCTATTATGACTTGAACCGACCATCATGATTATTATCATCATCAAGACTTCTTCTATCAACATCACCATCACCATTGCCGTCTGAATCTGTACATGAAACTAATTCTTCTGTTTTTGCTTCTTCACTGAACTTTTGTAACGTATTAGTTCAGTAGACGTCAACCTTTATTCTCACGGCAGTATATTCATCTCACAGCAGCATTTTCATCAAGTTTATTGATAGAGAGCATATTATAGCATATAGATACGACTCAAAACAAAAGATGGTATGAGAAAAGGCTAGAATGTACATGAAAGCCAAATTTTCAGCCCCACTCATAACTCCAGTCAAACTATAGAATAATATTGTACTGTACAGAATCGTACGTTCCTGTCCTACTACACTAAATCTCGTTGCATGTGAAGATGTCGTATGGGCGGTTAGACAAAACATAACATGACTCTCTGAATGCTGTGAAATCAGCAGATGTGGACCTGCAACAACTTTTATCGTGGATTTGGACATTGCACTGAAAACCGTCACGAACCCATATTAGCTGAGCATCAATAGGAATTTAAACTAGTAAACTAGTAACCGATTAACGAACAAAAAGTATAGCTACAACACCCTAGTTTACAAATCCCCATTAGTTTCTTCCTCAGCACGATCGTCGTCATCATCATTCTGGGAAAGAATAGTAGTTAGCGTGTTGTCAGATTTGCGATGGAAAGCGGGGCGAAAGTGGAAGTTAAAGTTAAAACTAAGTGTGGAATTCATTCTAATAAGTGCACACATGGGTGGATGTGGATGGTCGGTGTATTATTAGCGAAGACTGTATGTGCTCATATAGTTATTACACATGCAGACGAAAAAGAGATTGAGCTCGTTGCCGTAATATACAAATACAAATAGGAATATTTTCACATTTTTACTGTGACTTGTGCCACTGCTTTTGAACGTTGAACTGCAGTTCAGTGCATAGTTATAGTTACACATTATACATATACATATAGTTATCATTGAATTTACTATTTACTAGTTAGTTACTTGTTAGTCAGTCAGTCACTCAGTCAGTAAGCCAGACAGTCAGCTAGTCAGCTCCTTAACTAGTTAGTGAGTTTATAGATTCTGTGTTTTGTGTACTCAGCTAAATGCTAGATGATCTGTACGCTGTGTAGAAAAGCTCGCGTCATTCCAACTCATCTGTGGAGAATGGAAAATATTAGAGTGTCTCTTTGTGACTAAAGAGAACTGGCTGGCTATAGCACACACACTCATCTGGGAATAACTAAGGACTGATTCTCTTGCGAGAACTTTGAGTTAAGAGAGTTTAGCATCAACATTAAAGTCTGAATTTGAATTTGACTTTGAATCTGAATCTGAGTTTTGTGTGACCCAACTTTTTTCCTTTGAATTACATACATTAAATACGCTATCAAAGCGTTTCTCCACTTCTTTACAACTAATCGCTATCGTCATTATATTCTGTTCTATTATATTATATTTTATATTATACTTTATTATATCACATGAGCCTGGAGTACAGTTATCTAAGCCTTTATAGTAATTCTACAAAGTTGTATGTAAAATTAGGTATGTATACATATAATAATAATATAGCTGTGAGAAGACGGGGTCGATTTGTGAGATAAATAATCCGCTTTTCATTTCAAAAGAGAGCAATATGCCCCTCATTCTCCTCATACAGATATTATATTATGAAAAGGACGAGTTTGTTACTTGGAGGAAAGAAGAACATTTAAATTCAGATTCCAGACCAGACCAAATTGTCTGTTTTACGAGCCCAAAACCAAATACTTGTACAGTTATAAATTCAAGCCAGCTTGTCTCTAAAACATCAACGAATCAAAACAAATTTGAGCAAATATCCATGTGGACTGATGGAGTGGGTGAGTAAGGAAGATTGACTTGGACGTGATATACTCAACACAACACTAGTTTGGTGGAGAGGAGGATCAAAATTTGCCTTTTCCTCTACATAGTGTATAGTATCTAATATTATAGTGAAAGTGTGTATAGTTAAATTTGGTTTACAAATCTTTTCCTGTCCCCTCTGCTTAATTCACTCACGTCAGTCTATTAATGATCCGATCAAATTTAATTCTGCGTTTGTATATATACGAGGATGACGTGGAAACTTGTTCCGTAGAGGAAATATCAAACCTTCTCGTGCTTGTGCTATGATGATTGCAAATACATAGCATTCAGCATCAACATTTTTCCAAGGCTAATACAAATGTTGTACCAACGTTTTAAACTCCGCCGAGTCAAAACATCGATCCGTAAATCAAATCTGGAGTGTCAAATGCAGTTTCTCTGTGGATTTTCACACGGCTGAAAAATTGAAATACTCTTTGAAAAAATAAGCAAATAAATTTTGGAGACTTCAAATGAGCGTACAAATAAAGTGCACGAAAAAAAATTGGTAGTGATACAGAAGTTTGAAAAATGTCAATTACTATTGTGACTAATCCAAGGTGATGTGATTTGCATATTAAAAAGTGATCCTCTGTTACTTTATTTGGATGGAGTGTCGTTTTTTAAAAATACTAGAAAAATAAACAAGACAATCTGAAAAAGTGCAAAAACACAAGTAGTTGTGACAATGAAATATTGTACAAAGTGTGATTACGGAGAATCCTGTACGAACATTGTGAGCAGGATGGATCATTTTTTTCACATGAAATATCTAGTTTGGACTTTCTGCTTCCTTCTTCTTCTGGGTAAGTGTGTGCGGATTGAATTGCTTACAAAAAAGCCAAACATTATGATTTTCTTTAGTGCAGTTGTACCAAAAAATGTTTGTACTGCTTATGTAATATATTTATGTGTATAATGAGGACTTTGTAAATAGAGTGATCAAGTTCCCATTCAGATTTTTCTACACAATTATCTACCATACATTTATTACACAAATTGGTAATTCACAAAATACCTTTAAGGATGAACAATAACCATCTGATATAGCAAGAAAAAGTCATAAAATTGTGATATTTTGCTTGTTTTCTCTCAATGTATGTTCATATGAAACCAGTGGAAACATACTTAATATGACTAAGGGAAAGGTATGAAATAGCGGTTCACATTAGCACCGTCAACCGTGCTCATTTTCATTGTGAATGAGTAACGACCTTTTGCTTATTTAACTTGTATTCTTTTCTATCGTCACTATGCATGTAATCTATTTTATGTATGACAGGAATATTTTATGTGTGTAAGTATGCCTAGTGAAATTACTATACGAATGCACTCATTAATTTTCGGGCTAATTCAATGGAGAATCTTCTATGCTATTCCAATTATGACAATTATGTACGTAACTGTACGTACAGTGTACAGAGTTCGATGTCTCATGTCATTGTGAAATCCATCAAATGCCGGACGCATTTACAAATTACCCCGGATTCCATTACCATTAGTATTATTACTGCTAACTGCTCCATGTTTATTATTATTACCCAGTGTCTTCTGGTTATTTACTCGTATGCTTGCACTTTTGGTCATCGTTCTGCTTGCTTCCCATAGGTTTTCACTCATAATTTGTTCGACGTTTACATACGTTCACTTGCCCATTCTCGCTCCTTGGCTGTGATGATCAAACACGTGAGCTTTTCTCCACAGATAAAAAATGTGTGTATATGCCAAAAAATACTTATGGGATTCTGACGACGAGTTGCTTGTATATTGTATTGCATTGCATATTTGAAATTTACTGTATTTTACTGTTGTGTACGCTGAATTCGAGCGCAACACGATCCAGTTGTTGATGAAAATAATGAATGTTCTCGCGCGCTCCTTTTACCTTCAGCTCGTATTAAATTTTCGTGAACAGGGCCAATTAGTCGAATTTTTTTGTTAGGCCCCTTTCTTTATCGGTCTATTGTGCATAAATTGCTGTACAATGTAATGTAACTCTACGATAACAATACATACATATCATGGCACAGTGTTGTGCATACTGTGGAAATCTAATACTCATTTCGCTGTTTTAAATTTTTTTTCCACTGAAACCGCTTGAGGCACCTTGGTGCTTCTTTATTTTCTTCCTCGTTATATTACTTTTTTTGTGGTCATAATATGCACTTTGTTTTTATTTTATAGCCGTGTACATTATGCACATTGTATTTATTATGTACAGATACATATGTATGTGGGAGAAACTTAAAACCAAGATCATTTGTTATGTATACTCAACAAAGATGTGCATGCACGATTATTTGGTATGTTTTGCAATGAATATTCATTATCGATCGACAGCTTCTTGCTAGATTTCTTTGCATATTAATTTTTGAAAACTTTTTATGCCCTTTTTCGGAATATGTTTCATTGTAAAAGAAACAGCAATATACAGTCGTCTACCCTGTACGTTGTTTTGTGATTTTTACATAGGCAATGGGCAGTTATACTAATTAATGATGCCATGTTGAGCTCCATTAATTTTCTGTGCGGAAAAATTGCTTGTACTTATACTTCAAAAGTTTTACCTGGCAAAAAATTAAAAGGCTTCAGAATTTTACAGAAGGTTTATTGTTAGTCTAGTTTGAATTTTTCGAAACATTTTTTTTAGCTTATGCCGGAAAAATTATTTTGGTCAAAAATACAATAATTATGTAGTAATACGAGTCTATTGAAAAAAAAACAGCTTGAAAGTCTTCCTTCAAGTATTTTTGTTTTAGATCATGTTTAACAGGTTTAACAAAATGTGAATGAGCTAGGTTGAAGGTTCCAGCTCTGGTTATAAAAATAAGGCAAATACGGGGCATATACCAAAGCTAACGTATTTCATGACGCTGTCGTCAATCGTCATTTACCATTGTACCATATATTTTATGCTTAAAGCTTGTATGTATATGTTCAGATGGTAAAAAAATTGAAAGGGGAATTGATATTAACGATAGAATTTCATTGAGAGAGCAGCAGCGCAGACTTTTCATTGTATACGTTTCAATGGCTTGATCAAACTAATCAAAGAGAAAGAGAGAAATAAAGAGGAAAAAAGAGAGGGAGAGAACTCTTTTCCTTCCACTTTATCGCTTCTCTCTTCATCTCATCTCATCTCCGCCTCCTTCCTTATGAGCAGTGCATTTGTTGTTTTCATTCATTTATTACATATTACATTTTTGTACGTTGTACGTATGCAGCGACTACTATCTACTGTTGTTGTATTAAGATTAAAGCTGGTCGCGTCACCATTGAACATCATACACGAGAAAAGCAAACATACTTAAGTGGATTGAGATTACGTGATTTTGTGACGTTAGATAACTTTCTTTAGCTACCCAAGAAGAGCCAAGATTTGACTGCAGTAAGAAACTACAAAGAAATCTAGAAAATTGACACAATCGCTCTGTTTCAATACAAAAATGATATGCTGTAAGAAGAACACAAGAAAACAATGAAACGATGTAATCTGTATCAAAATAGTGTTTTGTATACTTATGTCTCACATTGCAAACTTTTGTTTGCGGATATTGCAATTTTATCAGTAAATTGATAGCATCTCATCAACACGGACAAAAAATACACAAACAATCCAGACGCACGTATGAAACTCGCAGTTACTGTGCTGCTGTACTAGACTAGACTAAGTAGATGACTGTTGTAGTTTGTTTGTGTTTGACCTACTAAAATATTTTACTGGTAATGGTGACTGGTGACGTATGCATGAATCTATAATATTAATCGAAGGAATATAATTGAACTGTCCTCTTTTATATTTTATTAAGTTTTTATTCCATGCTGAAGACGCAGTTTTTGGAAATGAATCAGACCCGTTTTGTAACATCTCCCGATCGATCCTACACAAATAGGCGTATAAAAAACAACAAGTCGCCAAATCTTAAATGGTGTACATACATACAGGACAATCGTTTGATCGTAATGAAATTCATCTACATGTATTTTAATCAAAAGATATGAATCGACTACATACACACAAACGAAGTTAAAAACTTATGTCTCTTCTGGTCAATAAAACAGCGAAATTCTACGTAAAAACGAGGAAACGATGGCGTAGCTATTTTTGTCGTAAAAACTTGAGACTAGAAAAAAAGATTATTTGATTCTCTACACACTACATAATAAATGTTATTTTAGTTAAATAGTATTGTACATTAAATTGTATCGTATGAGTTCATTAACATGAACGCTCTCGATTTTTATTATTCCAAGAGATTTTGCAGTGTAAACTGTTATGTATTGGCCCGTTCGCTTAAAAGGAGTCGTGGAAATATCCGTACATATCCGCATTGATCTAGGAAAGAAGAGGAAAAAATTCACAGAGTACAGACAGAAACATATGTTGTTATTTGTTGATGCGGAAAATTGATTCATACTGATGTAAGTGTTTATTATTTATCGTCGAAGTGATGATATCTCCAAAATCTAAAACCTATAAATTATTTTCCTTCGTCTGCATACATGAATGTACGCATGCTTACATTTTACTACTCTTTTGCTCTCTTAGGATATCATAATAATATTTTTAGAAAATTATGGACCATCAACACGTCTTTTAAATTGTCAACAGGCACTTGAAAATTGACGAAAATGTAAGTCGATCAAGTTTGCCCGCCTGTGCGCTACAATAATTTTATTGCTCGGTATTAACAACACCGAGCTGCTATGCAGTATTTATTTGTTTTTTCCCAACAGTGTTTTTCCGGCTGAACGTTTTGCCTATAAGAGTACACCTTACACACACATATGTATATATACCATACAATTTCGAAGGCAGTCACGACATGACATGTTTGTTTTTCTTGAAAAACTAAAAAATGTGCCAAACAAAATATTGTGCAATATTTTTTCTATAATAAAATCTAAATTTTTATGGATAAATAGTAAAAGTGATGGCTTGAACAGCTTTAGAGAATCGTGGTGCGTAATGATTGATGGTTACACCAAAATTGTACGTATATATATATACACACATGTGTGTAATATGATGTATGCTGCAATATTGTTTTAGATTTTAAAAAATCAATTGGCAAAAGCTTGATGAATCGTACGTCGATAGTTCAAAAGAGGAAATTAATTACAGGGTGAGATTTTTCTGTGTGCAATTCCTTCCTTTCAAAATAATGATAAAGAATCCACATATCTATATACTAACGTAGAGATAAGGATTAGTTACATAGTGGCGTTGTGAGCTTGTAGAAGACTTGCATTTATGTTTGGTTTTTGGATTGAGTAGGCGTATAGAGTAAAATGTGTCAGCTTATGTGCTCGCTCGATCTATCAGTACGCTCTTCCGAAAGTCGAGCCCAGTCATCATCAGTCATCATCCTCACACTCGTCCTCCTCTATTATAATTGGTAATAATGGCTAATCGCAAATGGTTAAGTAGTTAAATACCTCTGACCCACACGAAGAAGATGATGATGCTGATGACAGAACGTGAGTGGAATAGCAGAGATCGTGGATCAAACAAGGAAACCAAGTCAAACCAAGCAAGCAAAGTAACGCTTTATGACGTTATAACTTCCTCCCTTTTATTAAATCTTGTATGAATATGAATATTGAAAGCTAAAGGAGCTTGCTTATCACTTATCTCGGCCGACTGGAAGTAAAAGACAGAATTTAGCTGGCCAAACCCAATTATTAATATACCAGCAGGTTTAGCCTGCCAAAACAAATACGGGATAAAACTTGTAAACTAACAACATGAGATAGGGAGCACGTCAATGTTAGAAAAACCGCCAGATTTTCACCGTAAGGTAAAAAGCATGATGTGAGAGCATATAGTTTTGGCTATCTGGAAAAATAATAAATCTTCAAATCAAAATTCACTCAACTTTTCTCTTTCAAAAACCTTTGCATTTTGACGTCGAAAATTGGTTTAAAAGGCTCCGATATGCATTTAAACACGTGGAGTAAATAATACCTTCGACTAAATGTAAATGGCTTGCTATGGAAAGAAAATTGGTTTTACCATAATCCAGATGAATGAATTTCCTACGGTTGTTTGCTTTTACAGACTTTAGACAATGTGCAACGTAAGTGTGCAACGTATGCGTATTCAAAATTGTAGTTTATGCTTGTAAAAGGAATTTCTTAAAAATTTTAAAAGAATCTTAAAAACTTGGAAATATTTCAAAGTTTTAGTTGTTTGATATTATAACTTTAAATGTGTTGGATCAGGAATAAAGAATAATGGACCTTTTTTAAAGCATTTGTTCATACAGAATTTTGTACTTGAGCAAAAATTGTTTTAATGACTTTGTGCTCATACGGTCTTTCTTCCGATTTGGGGAGACAGCACGGGTGAGGAGTGTGGGTGTGCCGCCAATTACGAGTTGTTAACATGCAATTTAAATATTAAAAAAAGCACCGTGGAAACTATATTAAATGATGGTCGCTACTCGTGTCGTCTGTTCGTGCTCATGTTCCAGCCATGACGATGTGCCCATGCCTTGAGCTTTTTGTGAATGCGCGGATTTTTTCTGCTCATTAAAATTTAGAATGTGTATGTGCAGCCAAATTCACAAGAGAAAAGAGAAACCAGGAAAAGTTTTTCAAGAAAAATGTGAGTCAGCGTCAACTTTTGGGAGAGCCATGATTATGACCGGGAAATGGTGGCAAGGATGACGAAGATCATTAAACAAAGATCATGAACATGAACTAACCAGATTTCCTCAAGTCCTTTATAGATATGCACAAAATGCATGCAGTGAGTTTTTGAGTAACAAGTTTCTTTCAAAAGAATCTTTGCAGCTTGCAAAATTCCACCATCCAAACTTAATCGTACCGTAACGTCGAACTTCTACCAAGTAAATTTTTCGTATGAGCCATCCTTATTTCTTAAAGTTTTAAAATATGTATAATGTATTTATATGCACACTTGTATCATCGTTATTGTTGCATTTTCATGTGCAGTGAATAATACATTGTATGGATAAACTTTCGTACTTTCTATTGCGGAAAATTTCCAAGCTATGCTTGAAATTTAAATGGTAATTTGAAACACATGCCCTCGTACCTTGAGCGTCAAGGTTGAACATTATGTAAATAGTATGCAGTTTGAGTTTTTACTAAAATTTTAATATTTTGTGTATTAAATTATTGGCTATTTAACATTTACATTTTCAAAAAACATTATGCTGCTGCCTATTCAAGTGCTCCCAAACAAATGATCAATACCATGGATTTATACCACGCAAAGTTAACATTTGTACTTATAACGTATTATTTGTTTATTAAATTGCAGAATTGGTTGGAAGCAATGAAGTCAATAGAAGTCGAGACAACATAATTTACTCAAATTCACATTCTAATAGCAATCCAGATAATCCAGCTTGGGATTACAGAAGAAGTCGACACAATGACAATTTTCCAGGATTGTCCTCTTCGTCTTTATCAACTTATACATTTCCAAAATTTTGCAGTCCTCCGATAAAACTGCTGGTCCAGCGAGGAGACCGAATTTTACTTCCCTGTGTCGTCGAAGATCTTGGTAAGAATTTTTTTCTAATGAAATACTGATTTTCAATTTAAACTGCCAAACAAATAAACTAGCTGAAAGTGTCACTCTAAAACGTGAAAGAAAATGAGCCTTCTGCATTTGGTGTTTGATATACATGTACATATTATGTGTGTAATGTACATCTGATATCTAGTTTCTATTTAAACTTCAAGCTGACGCTAACGCTGGTGCATCGACAGCAAATGTGTTAATTAATTGGAGTCAATTTTAAATTGATGAAGAGTGAGCAAGGAGGAAAAAACAAGTGTAATGAAATTGAAATCAATGAATGCTGACTATTGTGAATTATACTGGCTTTGTCTCTGTTCAATGATACGAAATTCATGGTATATTTTACATTTAGTGCATAATAACTTAACTGTAGTGCCAATGAACGCGCGTACATATTTGTCGTCTACTCATTTGTATTCGTCAATAGGTTTACTAGGTCAGCACCTCACCAGTCAGTCGCAAGCACATTCGTATTCGTAACTGTTGGCACTGAAGTCATATCCTTTGTGATTATCTGTAAACGTCAGTCAGTATAGACAGCGTATATAAATACGCATACATATAATGCACTTTTGGGATTGGATGTGACATGAATGTATGCAGAAAAGCAGAAAATTCACTTGGTCTCTTCTTCCTCGGTTCTTCACTACTAGTTGAAATGTCAATGAAGATAAGTTGTCTTTCAGCCTGTTAATTACGCCTCTTTCAATTCCCAATTCTACGAGTATTATATGTATTTCATTTCATTCTATGCTTCGTTTTCTTAGTTCTTGGCTTGCCACAGAAATACAGCGTACAATTAACAATCATAGGCTGATAGAGTACTCACAAATGTATATATGCATTTAAATGTACAGTCAAACGTCTTGTGCGTATGTATGTGCATAAATACAGGAGATAAGTATATTGAGATATTTGACGGTCGGTTTGGCGTTTTGGAACTGAACTGAATAGTGAACAGTGAGCAGGGAATACTAAATAAAACTGATTGGACCAAGCCCAAATGAAAATTGGATGGGGAAACGTCATCTTTGTCTTGCCTTTGCATGTCTTGATCTGGTACTTCTCGTTAGATCTTATACTTAATCTTGGTTCAATCTCAATCTCAACAAAAAAAAGTCATTCCTCGTCCTCTTCTTAAGGTGAATGGAATTGACATGGCTTTGCTTTGACCTGTTTTACAGTACCTTCATTGATTCACAGGATTTTTCATTAAAAGATTCTACCGCTTTAAATGCATGTATCCTGTCTTCCATTTACCTACATAGACATTTTATTTATGTTAATTGGATGCAAAGTACTCTCACTTTCTGCACTATGCGCCGAATTTCTAAAATGAAAGACGAAAATCTTCTTTTCGCGCGTTTACTTGCCGCATCAGGATCAGAATCCGAATCCAAGGAACTAATCATTCATCATTAAAAAGTTTCAAGGTGTGCACTTTGCACATACAAGTGCATAGAGATTAAAGATAGAATAAAAGACAGTGAGAGAGAGATAATGCGCTGATTTCTGATTTATTTAAAAACTTGGTGCTGAGGCTAAATCCACATCCACGTGTTTGCGGTTTGTAGCGTGCAAGGCCCTTCAGATTCTCTGTTCTCGACCCAAACCGCAATCCGTCGACTTTCCTCCTTCTCTACAATTATGTGCGAACCTCGGGGATTCTAATCCAATGTTTTTGCACTACCTTCATCTGGACTGGCTTCTGGAACATTTCGTTCGTTCTGAAAAAGGCAAGTTGAGCCAGTTGTCAGCTGGGAGGCTTGAGAGTCTTGAGAGCCGTTGCAAAAACTGTGAAATGTGAATGTGGGATGAAACGGCGAGGCAAGATGGCGTGAAGACGTCAGGCGTCAGTCGTAATTGTCAGTCTCACTCTGATAACTCCCGGTGATGTGATGTGGTGGGGTGTTATGGGGCTTGATGGTGTGAAACACATTTGTGCATGGCGAGTGGAATTCGAAAACTTGATAATTATTTTGCCGAGTTCCTTGTCACCATGTACGTACAGTATGCAAATTCTCATACTATGCATGAATGTGGTAGGGTTTATAAATGAAAGTACAATTTATATGCATACCGATGCATACTTGTTACTTGTTATATAGATCCACTGGTCCAAGTGTAAAGTGTTGAATTTCGAACAAAGGAAATTTGTTATGTGATGGTGATCTAATTATTATTAATGGTTGCCTACACTATTTCTGCTGTTCCTTCCTTTTCCTATGTAATTAGCAATAGGAGAGGGAGCACAATGAGCTAAATTCTACTGCAGATTCAAACGCCGAAGTAACATCTATTCCATCCTGCTTCGTCCGTGTCAGTGTCAGAGCCAGTGTGTGTCAGTCTCAGTACCGATGTCAATGACAATCACCGTGAGACTACATCAAATACAAATATAAACCTGCGTATCAAATGTACTTTCTAACCTACTGCTAAAGATCGGCTCAACATTGAACACACACTCAAACTGTTATTATTACTTTGTGTTACCTAATCATTTTATTTTTAACGGCATTCCTGATGTATATATTGATCTACATATGAATGGATTGACGGCTGTTTACAGCTTAGTCGTTTGTACATTGTACATACGTGTAAAAATGTTGAAGCAAATTCCCTTTTCTCTTTTCAACAGGAGAGCAACAAATTCTTTGGAGGCACCAGACAAACATAGTTGCGGGCAGTAACATTACATCATACTCGGAACATTCGGAAAGGATTCGGTTGTACCAGAATTTTACTCTGGAAATATCACAAGTCTCATCAGCAGACGAGGGAGAATACATTTGCAGCCTTGCGTCACCTTCTTCATCTCTGAGACTGGTGCACACCGTGTCTGTACAGGGTAAGAAAAGCTTTAATTAATAACACTGCGCATAGCATGCTTTAAAGAGTAATTTTTTGTAAAAATTCGTTCAATTCGTACATCAATATTGTTTGCGTGGATTTCTTTTGTGTTTATGAAGTTTTGAGAAATGGTGGACCACAGAGTTCACTTTAACTTTAATATAACTTTAATATAACGTTATCTATAGGGTGTTCTTGTACATCTATATAAGTTAGTCTTAAAATTATAAACATTGATTCACACATGAGCTACGGTCTTGCAATGTACGTAAGCTGTTACAAAAAAAATACGAAAATAATACACAATATATATCATAAATAAAAATATAACAAATAGAATAAACTGACAGTCATTGGCAGACAAGGACGAAGACCGAATGGGGAAGTGGTACGACAGCAAAGGAAAGCGAAGACAACAGTTAAGCCGATACTGGGAGAGAACTCACACTGAAGACGACAATGATAACAGACAGGAACAATGTCAAAGAATGAAATGAGATGAAAACAAGACTGCTCTTCGAAAAAAGAAAATGTAACGAGAGTGCCTACTCACATATGTATGTATACGGATACAAAGTGTATCTATGGTGCAAAAGTATAACTACTACGTATATGTATCTGACTTTGCCAAAATCCACAGTCTATACTTGGGAAATGTGTTATATTTTCTATGCACAAATGTGTACACAATTTAAAGTTCTAGCAGGAATTACATACTTGACATGTCAACAAAATGCGGAAACCAAGTATGATAAATATGACGGGTGATGAAAAATGAGACGATTTTTTCTCCACTCACCGATCCACTTTCCATCCCGGTACTCGTACATTACATCAATAGCTGCTGTATAGTGTGTCACATAGATATCCAAGTACACGTTTATGCACTTTGATTGTTCGGAGAAAGTGAAAGCGATGCGGCAACATTAAATCAATATATTATGTACCTAGTATGTTATGTATCCGCAAGTGTGATTGTTACTCTTGAGTAAATACTTCAAAATCGTGTGTATCCAGAATCATTATTATTATTTTCAAGTGCCTTCAAGAAAATTAAATTATTTAGAAATAATCAATGAAAAATCCATGCATAATGATTTTTATTATTTTAATAAGACGGAGTTAGTTTTAGAAAGCACAATGACTTGCAGCATAATTTTTTATCCTTGTATGTTAATATTTTTATTCTATAAAGATCCACCAACGGTCACCGTTTTACCTGCGTCAGGAACTATTGAAATTAATGAAGGCGAAACAGTTCAAATGGGATGCATACCTCAAGGAAATCCCAAACCGAGGTATTTCAATGTACACATGTATTGAATTTATTTCACGGTATTTACTTTTTGATATAATTTATCTGAAGTCAAATGCTTCTAACTCATACTTTCTATTCTAATTAATTGGCGATGTTTTATTTTCACTTTGAAAGGATCTCTTGGACAAAACGGGTATTTGAATTTTCGCTTTTTACACTATTTATTTAGCTTATAAGTTTGAACACTGCTTTAAATATTCAATTTTCCAGAAGAATATTCAGGTTCAATATTCAAACTCCAGATTCAGAAGACATTGATTGCTGACAGAGACAAAAGAAATAACTGTTCTAAAAAGCGTTTCCTTATAGTTTCCTGGTGTTTTGTTCTGTCATCTTTGGCACGCACGCATAAATTAGAGGCGACAGCAATATCACACACGATCGTATCACAGACATTTTCAATTCCTTTTCAATAATTTTAAAGGAGAACAAAAGGAGCAGGTGAAAGGAAAAAAAAGAGTCGATTAGGGTGGTCTATGATGACTTCCTTCGTCCCATCTTTCTTTTATCTTCTCGACCTCTGACTGATTAATAATATTGAATAAGGCTCGAAGTTGGTGAAACATCTCCGTTTAATTTTCACTAACGAACCAAAAGACTGTTCAGTCTATCAAGAAAAAACGGAGAAGGACGGCCAAACACATGCTGCCAAATAAGTGAATAGACAATCGTGAATATTATAATCATCAATCACCGAAATTTTGTACATAGTAATAATGTTACGATAATCATGATAATGTTGAGTCAATACAGGAAAACGTGAATACGGATAGTTACGAAATTCTCATAGTTCAAAGGATTGTCCGTACGACCCTTTATTTTATGTAATGTTTATACCATACATATAAACAACAATAGTAATGCAGGGTTAATTTAAGTTTGGTCGCAAACTTACCTTTCCCAGAATTTCACAGTCACGAAATCGGTTCTGGATTTTGAATGAAAATGTAACTTGAGGCCCACCCTGTATGTATACATTTATGAATGCAGTTGTAGTTACGTATGTACGATGAGTAGGCCCAGTAGAAAACAAGGATTGAGTAATACATACAATAGAATAGAGCTTCTAATATCATTACAGTCCTACTCCTTTGCGTTCTATATAATTTACCTCTGCATTTACATTTAGGACGGACCTCTTCCCAGAAATTATCAAAAGTTCCACAACGAGTCCATAATAACAATGGAACAAGTTTCTCGAAAGCATACAGGTAAATAAATGTCTATATTATACGATACATACAACATGTGTGTTGTGTGCATGTATATGTTTGTATTACATAATAAAATTTTATTTGTACACAAACAAATGTACGTTGGCTTTGATGATGAAAGAAGGGTTTAAATGTATGGAAATAATTGCGAGTTGTTTGCTTTTCCTGCTATCATTATGATTATGCTGATGATTATTATTTGAGTGAGAAAGTCTGTGTATGCGATCAAGGATAAAAGTCAAAGTCATAACTTTTGTCCATGTCTATTCTTACACAATATTTCTCTTCTTTTTCTGACAGGTTTGTATGTTTGTTCTGCGGATAATGGCGTGGGTCTGCCAGCAATTGGAGCGGTGTATCTTCGTGTTCTCCGTGAGTTACCATCAAAAAATAACAAGTGTTTAGTTAGTGCAATCGTAATTTGTATTTTATATTTATTGTAAAGTATACACATATGCAAATGTCTTTTCAATACTTGACGAGGAAATAACTCTGATAATAATTAACTGTTAAACTTCAGGAATTTTAATGGTCTTTGTAGTCTAGTTACGTTTTTCAGAATTTACAATAGCTTCCAAATTCCAAATTTAAGGTTGCCTCTGACCTTAACCTAATTTTGAATTCCTAATAATCGAGCAATATTATGAATTCCAATGTTTCAGTTTCTTATTCCAATTTTTAGTTATTTAAAAAATTCAAGATTTGTGAATCATATTTTAGACCTGTTTTTATTCTGTAGTTCGTACATTAATAGTTTAAAAACAGGGAGAGACGCTGTAGTGGCTACATTGTTTCTTTTGTGGTTTTTAGACACGCCTGAAGTCGAAGTTCCCAAGAGGCGAGTTCACGGTGGCGTTGGCTATCGAGCCACACTCATTTGCATTGTCCATGCAGATCCAAGGGCCGAGGTTGGTTAAGAAACAAGAGTAAACATCTATAGTAAAACTGGGTTTAACTGCCAATGCTTTTTTTCTTCTAACAAAGATGCTCATTATACAACACAAAAAACGCCACAACTGTAGAAAAGTAAGGATTCCAATCATGTAAAACATATTAAATTGGCTGAGACTTTGGCTTAAGCGTCTGGACAAAGTACTGAAACTGGAAAGACAGAGAATGGTCTCTGGTCCACTATTTTATTTTTACACACTTTCAGTCTCTCTCGTTTTGTTATTAGGTTTTGAAAGCAGGGGCTATTACAGGATCTGTACCCCAGTTTAGTTAGGTTTAGAGTTTGCTTCGTTTTACGACAAATGGGAAAGTAGTTTTGTAACATTTGAAGTCAGCTCATGACTTTTTTGTTGAGAATGAAGAGCTCAAAATTTACACAGATTTGTATGCCAAAGCACACGCACGCCAACAATGCAATATGTACATAGGTACGTCTTTTCACCGTAAATAAAGAAAGAACTGACCAAGGACGTTTTTACAAACATTTTGTCGTAAATACAAAGAGTTGGAATTGCATTTTCAGGTTCTATCCGTCATAAACAGACAGTGTATAAGTATGTAATTTTACCGTTTAATGAGCTTGATTGAAATCAAAATCCTCTTTGTTGCTACAATACAAGGAGACGAAAAGTCCCCATTAAATGTTCATTTGAATGTGAGGAGAGAACTTAAAATCTCCAAGCGGTCAAATGAATATATTATACACTGATAATTCTTCAAAATTTCCCAGTGAGACACCCTGTGAGACGACAAGGCAATAAAAAAAGCCCTCACAGAAACGATGAGCAACGTGATGTCGTTACATCAACTGACCCTCTGTTTTTCTCTTTCTATTATATTATATGCATGCAATGCATGTTTCTCTGTTGTTGTAATAGTGAGCATTTTAATTTGTCTCCCGTGTTTTAGCGGTGAGATTTTACATGTTAAATGTGTCTCTTCCGTTTGTCTCCATGAGTTATTTGAATTTGTAGGCTTTAAATATTTTTTGCTCAGTGTGTCTCTGTATTTTTATATATTGTGCATTAGGTGTTGTGGCATGTTGGACAAAAACTGGTTTCACTCTCGGACCGAGTACAGGTTGAGACGCGGGCTAACAAGGAGTATGCCTTGATCATCAACTCGATTCGAGAGTCTGATTTCGGCATGTACGGATGTGTGGCCAACAATTCCATGGGCTTCGATCTCCGGCATATTGAGCTATCAGGTGAGATATTTAGCTTTATACAGTATTCCTTAGAGTCAAATGAAAATGGCTCACTTGATCGTCTGTAATATAATTTTCCATATTTGATATTCGATATCAACAATCGACTGCCATGTAACAAATATCCGCATGTTCGATTCTGGTTGAATATCCAAAACAGGGTAATATTTTTTATTTTGCTTGTCTTGGATTGGATTGGAAAAGAGAATCTTGTTGTTGTTGAATTTGCCGATTGTCGGCTTCTCCACCTCTCTTTGATTTGCGTGCTTTCCTACCACCTTATTAGAATAGGAGCAAAAATCTTCAGTATGTACAATGTACAATGTACATACACTATAAAGCAAAGGCTATAAAGTTTCTAGGATCAAATGTCCCGATGACAGCAAGTGATAAGAAGCGGGCTAGAGGAAAACCAAAACAGAAACTAACGTGTGTAACTATATACAGAGCAATTTAAATCGATCGACTAATAAGTACAAAATTTACAGGTGATTGAGATTGCATTACACACACACACATATACACTGTAGCACAATCGCACGTTGAGTGTACATTAAATTTATATACATATATATTATGTTTTGTGTACCAAGCGGTGGAATACAAGGTAACAAAGGAGAGAATGAACAGACTTAGTCGCGCGTGAATAAGTATAAAGTGATAAGCAAAAACAGTGCAACAATCGCCGTTGGTCATACACAACGTTCTCGTACTTATATACATACATAAGCAATCTGTTAGAACTGCCAGAGTGGACAGAAAACAGACACCCAAACAAATTTATAGGAATGCTACAAGGAAAATTCAAACCTAATTATGCTACAGTGCATTTTGTCCGAACCTTCTCCGATTGTGAATTGCACTTATACGATTAGTCAACCTTGGACATTTTTTCCTTTAGGGAAATAACTTTTATTATTTCTCGTTGTGGATTCGACACACAGAGTAAAATTTTAAACTTTTGCTTTGTAAATAACAATAAAGACCAAAATATCATGTTTACATCATAATTGATGAAAAATGGTCGTTTTGAGGGATGGAATTTATTTAATGGAAATTGAATTGCGGCCTCAACAAACCAAGTCCCTAATCCAATCCAAGTCAGTTCAGTATTATATAATCCAATACAATATTAATGATATTTGAAAAAATGAATGTGTGACTCCAAAGGTGTTTCAAATCCTCCTGTGGTTAGTCGATGGGAGACACTTCCCCTATCTGAGGAATCGTTTTATGTGCCCACTCGGAGAAAAAATAAGGGGTTCACAAAAAAAGGTAACAAGGACAGCGACAAAGATAACTTGGATGTAGGCAAGGGAGAAGATGACACGACAAAGACGACGACGTCGGAGGAGCAAGATGATTATAAAGAAGAAGAGACCACGACGACGACAATGATGACGACCAAGAGCCCAATTGACATTCAAGTTCAACTATTTTGGTCTGTGGAATGTTACTCGCCTTTGATTGATTACCGGCTAGCATTTCGTCCTGCTCCGGCTCGACCCCTAACTTCTCGCAATGAAGATAGAAGTCCAGCTTGGACTGAACTCACGTAAGTGTTTTATACGTTTAAACGTGTATGTGTGTATGTATGTATAATGTAGGACATATTATATTGTGGAACTTGTTTTCCTTCATTGTGCTCCACGGAGAAAAACGATGTGACTGTTTATTATACGAACAACGAATCCAGTAATATGCGGCAGAGCCTAAGTTTACACCCAGTAATATTTTTGTATACTCAAAACTATTGTAAATATGTGCATATAGATATATTTTTATGAGAATTTTTTATACACTATCTAGAATTCCAGCGGACTCCTCCAGTACCTTTTTACACACCAAGTCCTACACTTTACGGGGATTAAACCGGGACACAATTTATGAATCTGCGATAAAAGCACGGAATAAATTTGGTTGGAGCACCATCTCCGCCGTATGCTACTTTGCAACTTTCCCCAGTAATAATCCATTACTTTATACAATCCTATTATACAAATTTTTCATAAGTTACTCACTTCGTCTCACTACTGCCATGTCATTACTTACTACACATATTTACCCAAACTGCTTGTGTAATTTAGTAGTCACGAACAGTTAGCCACACTTGCCTTTTTTATTTCTTAATCATTTCTTTGATAATTCTTTCCCTTGCCCTTTTTTTTCATTTCAATTATTAGTAGTTCAAATTAATTTCAATAAATGAGGATTCCGTAAATTTGTATCGGAAGGTTTACAAGTGTTTTTAAGCTGTGAACTCGATCACAACAAAATTTACATGACAGCCCTCTATAATAAACCAATAATGATCTATTATTTATCAGCTGTCAAGCAAATGAAACGGTGAATTTAATTTGAATCTTCTCGTCTTCACCGGTGCACATACATACATGTGTAACTCTCACCGTGTTTTAAATCTCATAAAATATTTCAAACGACCTGCCCTTCAAAGTTCCATCATTAATTTACATTAGACTTTGCACAATTGCTCCTTCCTTCACTTCCATCCTTCACACATTGAATACAGAGACACAAACATACGTATGTTTGAACTCTAACGCAAAAGCAGCAGTCAGAAGACTAATTACTAATTAACAACTAACAACTCTCTATGAACGATAGTATAATTTAGAAGCATTTACACCGTGTCCGAATGCCGTAGGATCTGCATAATATGAGATGTAATTAATTGTTGCAGATTCCTCCTCAAGTAATGCTCCGGCGCTGAAGGAAATATATGAGGGTAAGTAAGAAACAGTTTTTGTCTTTCCCTATATGTAAAAGTGTATGGAGTATTCATGTAACTAGAGTAGAGAAAAATTAGAACCAACGCGAGAGACAGATTAAAATTGACACGGAAAGGAAAAATGACCATTTCCTATTTACTTTTAATTATAGGAAACTTCATTGTGTTATATGTTTGAGTTTGAGTTTGAGTTTGATATGTATATACAATATGAAGTGTAACTGATGATTAGCCACGTACAAAAAACAAAAGTATATTATAGGGTTTGACAGGCTATTATTTAGTACTAAGAGTCCTTTTTAAATTTGCCAAAATTCCGTCAACACTCACACTCTGTTGGGATGAATCTTTGGATTTGTCAAAAAGAAGATAAACGGATGAGTAACGGATGCCCTGTAAAAAGCAGTATTAAATTGTATTATAAGAAAATGTGCACTTATCACCTTATTTGGCGGGGCAATTACAGAAACTGTGTGTGTATATGCTGATTAGATAAAAAAAATATTGAAGATTGAATTTTTCTCTTTAACTTGGTCGTTGTCCAAAATTCACATTTGTATGTTCATGGTACAATGACTTTCTTCATGGAAATGTTCATAATATATGGTGGACTATTGGGCTTAAAATTCTTGGATTTGAATTTGGAAATCCTGTCAAAAGTTGAGCATTTGGAAAGATGAGAGATGATTTGAGAGGGTTTCGACTTTAGGCATCAATTAAGTCTTTACTTTTATGGTCATTTTATATAATCATTCAAGTTTGGATCTGGAATAATTTAATGCTTGTTGTTGTTGGGTTTGTTTTAAAAGGTAAATTATGTGTGTGGATAATAATCCACAGATATTTTTTTGAATTATGTGTTAAGACATTACACATTTAATATTTTTGTTGGATGGCTGATTTACATAATGTATCTTTTATTGTTGTTTCCTCTGGCAGAGTTGGAGGATGTGAATGATCCCTTGAGTACAAAAAAGCAATATTTGCACCCATATCTCGAGAGTTTGAGGAGGCTGAGTGGTGAGTCGGAGAACTCAACGGCATTTACAGCCTCCATGTCCACTAATGCGGCAAATTTTCATCATCCTGGTCGTGAATACAGTTGTATACAGTCTACTCTAATCATTCTCTTCGTAACAGCAGCAATAACAAGAATCAGCTCAATGCAGATGTACGTGTGAAGAAAAATGACAGAAAATCTTCCACGATGATACATACGAATGACTGCCCTTCACATTTCTAACCTATGTCAGCAAACTTCATCATTTACATCAAGTTCAAAGAAAAAAGATCCAAGACAATTGACATGAAATCGACAGCTATGAAAAACAACAGACAACGATCTTGTTTTTGTGGATGAGACAAAAAAATTGTAGTGTAACTTACATGCACATGCACTTACATAAGTATACATCAGTATTTACTACAAAACATACCTAATATTGAAAAAGTAACCATTGACCATTGACTCTCTGACTTCGTCTTTCTTCTTGACCGCCGCGAAGCATTCGCATTCACATTACATTGCGTTTGTATTGTACTTTGCATTTCTTCTTATCTCAAAAATGGTCCAAGGACTATGTAGTTCACATTTACCAGTTACAAAGTTGACAATTATAAGGGAAATAATAATAATAGTTATTATTATTGCTATCGATCTTCGATCTGCAATCTAGAATCTAGAATGCAAAGTGTAAATGAACGCCAGGTATGTACAATGTTGTGTGTATAGGTCAATTAAAGTTTATGTGTAATTATTGTAAGTCATCATCATTATTATGGCTTCGGCTATTCTGGGCAGCATTAAAAGCGTAATGTGTATAGTGTGTGTATGTATAGCTTGTAGAGTATAGAGAAGAAAGGAAGGGACATAATGTGATTACAAATTACGAATTACATGCAACGTCTCTTTCTCCTTGGTATTTTTTCATCGTGTAAACCAATCTTGTCTCCTGATTTTTTGTCTGTGAACATTTTCTTGGGTTATCCATTGGCGACAGTCAAAAAGACAGTAAAGGAGACAGACTTGTTTTTTTACGTATTTATTTATGTTTAGAAGGAACTTATTGTGATTCAATTACAGACAAACCCTACCCCAGTCCGGACACTACATATAGCGCACAACACATCATAGATAAATTATATATTTTAGATAGATACCTAGGCGATACATGTATACGTACATCTGAAGCATAATTTTAGTGTGCCAGACATTGTGAAAAAATAGAAATAAATACAGAGTAGTCCATGAATTTTATATTACATATTTGATATACTGGCGAAGTCTCTGTAACTAATAAATTGGCTAAAACAGTTGTACAGTGTGCATTGTAGTATCTATCTATTCTTAAAGATGGCTGCAGGATGAAAACGAGAGCACACAGTCAATGGTTTATGTATGCCCATTAACTATTCTAAAATGTATCGTTTGTAGTTTGTACGTAGGTTAAGGAAAAAGCACAAGAATAAAGAACAAAAGACATGCCTGTATCCCATCTTGTTAAATTCTGTTGTTGTTGAAACTATGTATACGTATTATGTATTATAATATATGAATAGTTATGATGTCTTATCTCATATGTTACTTTATTATTGGAACTTCTAACGTAAACTTCGTTACAAAATAGAATATCGGACAAGCGAAAAGTTTTGTAAAATCACTTGTGTACAGTCCACAATTGAGAAGAAGCACGCAACAGTTTATATGTAGCTTTGAGCTTAGAGTCCATGGTTTTTGTGGTCATTTGAAGCAATATTTTGTATTTTGTTTAGCTAGAACTGCTGTATGAGACTTAAGGGATTTTCTATAGATGCGGCATAAATTATTTGCATTATAAAGTTGAGAAATAAATGACCTTGTTATACATAGCTTGTTATAAAAGTTTGGCCACATGTATTTTGTCGAATTTAGGGAAATTTTCATTAAAAATTGTATTAAAAAATTAAAATGTAAGAATATTTCTACTATGTATTCATTGATGTAATACCGCTATTTTATTTTATTTATTTATTTAAAGTCAAGGTATGGTATTGTGTAAAAAGTGTTTATCGTAGATATAGATATAGTAGTGAGGACTCAAAAAATGCGAGTTTGAACTATTTCTTAGTGTAACTTAAAGTCATTTCTGCATTGTAGATACAATTGTATACAATTTTCTGTCGATTTAATTTTGAATAAATGCAGTTTATTTTTCCACCGAATTGTATAACTTATTTCAATGTCAAGAAAACAGTAAACTTGTTCTTAATTTATAAAACACTGCAGATAACCCGACAAGGCTAAGCATATAGCTGCGCATTGTATGGAATTTCACTTTTTAAAGAAATATTTTGTATTTTGTATTAGGCATTGTAAATATTTCTAAAAGGAAAATTCTTCACCTCAAAACATTAGTTTGCCACGACTTGGGAAATGGAAAGGCTAAAGGGCAAAACATCACGAGAGTCGAAAAAATATTGTGAAAAATGTTGAGTTCCCAAATTGATTATTAGTTTATCACGTTGTAGATCGCAGATCGACTTCAAAAATAAAAATGCCCATTTTACTTTTACATAATTCCAAGAACGAGGAGAAAAATAAGAAGCCGCAGGATAAAATATGAATACATCTGTAATTTTCTACGCAGATTCAGGTTAAACTTTTGGCTTTGGCTTTAAGTTTAGCGTTTTCCCAAAGAATATTGACAAAGATGAGTCAGGCAGACAAGGCACAAAGAGCGGATGAAAGACAGAGAAACAGAGAGAGAGGGAGAGAGAGAGGTGTGATGTAAACCAAAGAAAATAGAAGAAGAGTGTAGCGGCAGGAGGTCGGTCAAAAGAGTTGAGAAGAGTTATTAAATGGAGCCCGAGATAAGTGTAAATACGCCGAGTTTTCATCGTATAATATGCTTTACACTGTGCAAAGCAATAAGTACAAAGAGACTGTATGCTGCATGCAGCGGCAGTAGACCCACATATAATATCACGCTTTCAACACTTTGGATTTCGTTAAAAGAACTTAAAATATGTATATGTGCACGTTGTACATATAGATGCGAATGAGTAATGAACATCCGTAGGTCAGAATCGGTATCTATCGGTAGGTAATATATAATATACACGAGAGTATCTAAAACCATCACCCATCTACAATTTACAGTACACTATGCATATATGTACATACATAAATAGGCATGCCTGTAGAAGGAAAATACCGGTATGCCAAACTCTTACTCTTTTTGTTTACTACTTCTCCTGAGCCTGTCTTCTGTTTTTGTTCATAATTCCTCAAGTTTCACTTCTTCCTCTCTTCCTCTTGCTCCTCAAGGTTATTAATATACAAATGAGTAGAAAACAGCTTGAAGCTTCTCTTTTATAGGTAGTTGGTCATCTTGATTTTACGAGTTCACGAATACCCATTCGGTTCTTCACTCTTTTCAAGTTCAGCACAGAATAACTACCGATGAGATGATGCATTCAATTCAAAAGCTGCATTTTTCTTTGCTCACTGCCGGCAGTTTCAGTTTTTTTACAAAGCTCGTCTATTTTATAATTTCTTTTGAATTTTCTGCGTACATGCATATTTATGTACGGTACATCTTTTGAAGAAACATCATACAGGATTTTTAATTTTAATTTTTGCTTCAGCTTTTAATAAATAACGGGAAAACTGCCGACCGGTGGAACCCAAACACTCACACCTTACAAATGCGATTAATTTTTAAGAATACATATGCATAAGCTTATGAGCGAATCCTTTGTTTCAGGTTCTGTTGCTTAACATTAAACTGAGAAAAAGACAGTCAGCTGTGTTATTCGTCCAGCTAAAACTACCACCAAAATTAAAAAAAATGTATGAAAGATACACATGCAGTCACAGCAAAATCGTAGACTATACACTGAAACTGAAGAGGAGACTGAGGTAAAAAAAGTCAATGTCAAGAGTCACGAGTCAATAAATAAACAGTATAAAAAACCAAATTTAATTTCCCATCTCGAGCTGGAAATTTGAAATCCATCCAGTAATAAACTACTCGTCTGACTGCACGTACTAACGTAAGATACACCGTGCTATACTCTCAGATTACGACTACAAATTTGAGTCGTAAAAAGGATGTCAGTCGTATGTAAGGATCAAGAAAAAAACAGTGGCGAAGATTTCAATACCTATGTCTGAACTGAGGAACCGAGAAAAGGCATTAAAAATCTTGTATAATATAGCTTCATGTAATTTTATTTGTCTCAAATTATACAAGCAGTTAAGTATTCATGGTTCACGCGTCTTCTTAGGTCCATTCATGCGTATTTCTTTCTCTTTGCCTCTCTCTCTCTCTCTTTACCTAAGATTGGATTCACTGTCGTTCTCAATGCCGTTCTCCATGCCATTCAGCATGTCATGGAGAAAGGAAAATAAATATGAAGCCCCGCATGATTTCTGCATGTTTTTCCTCACTCTCAATTCCAATTTGACTCTGATATGCTCTGGTGGCTTTAGTTTGGTAAACATAATTTACAATGTAATTATGAACACATGTGGGTCTCTATACCTACTTCTTTCTTTTTTTCTTTTATCCCTTCCTTTCTTCTACCTTTTCAACGTACAAACACAAGAGATAAAGCCAAGTTTTCACATACTTTTTAATCTCTACTTTTCTTCTTTTTTTAGCTTTTTACACATCATTTTCCCTTTCACTCTCTACTCCTTACTTTTCGTTCTCTCGCTTGTCTTCTTGTATGTACATATGTACATAGTCATGATACCAAACCAACAAACTGGCATTATTGTACGGATTATAAAACATGTGTATGTATGCATAATATATACGTAGATGCATCTGGAATTACACTTATATGGTATAATAACATGACGATGTGTGGGTATACTTTTAGAATTGTTCAAATGTGTGCAGTCTGGTAGGCTGGCTGTAGATTGTGTAGATATATCAGTAATCTACTTCCATCTACAGCTACTCATGTCTGAAATAGAAGTGAAGTGAGATGGAATGAAGCTTTTGGCTCAAGAGGTGCTTTTGAGTTGGAGTTGAATTTGTAGTTTTAGTAGTATGTATAGTGGGACTTAGACTTGGGTGCCACATGCCGAGAATGGGGAAAACAAAAAGAGGGAGATATTATATATTATATGTATAATATTTTAAATAAAAACGATGTAGTCAACTCCTCATTTCAGGGCTGTTGTTTTGGTGTACTTTTAGCGTAGTATATCTATGATATCTATAGAAACTAAAGACTTGAGATGAGTGAATGAGTTAAAAGGAGAGTCGGCTAAATTAGTATTAGTATTTTATGTGTATTTGACGCGAAGTATAATAAAACGAGCGCCACATAAAATTACTGATATATTTCCTTTGAAGAACGAAACGCAAGACGTTTTTCCAACTATAAATACAAAGTGAGAGAACAGGAGCAAGAGCAAGATGAGGGATGTCTGTATGTAAGTACGTATGATGTATTATTTCCAAGCATATTATACATAAAACTAAGGCCAAAAGCTACTGCATTTGTTTCTAATAGTGGTGTAAAAGTGGCAAAGTCATATAAAAGCGGCAACTTATGAGAAGAGAGAGAGAGAAAAGCGAAGAGTTAACGATTGGAAACCTTTTTATTTTTCATCATTATTATAATGCATTATTGTAAACTATACCCCCATACATACTTTGACAATATAGTATAAGCTCTTATACTGAAACATAGGTATTAGTTATGTTATGCACGAAACATCCAGTTGACGCAATACAACAATATTTAAAGGTTTTGCTTTTGCTTATGGCTCAAGTCTGAATTACGGGTTTAGTTTCAAGAGTCTGAAGCCCCAATATTTTTATTCTTGTGCGTCTTCCCGAAGTATATTAAATAGGGCCTGTAAAGTAATATCTATATACGCACAAGTAGGAGTATAGTCATTGTAGTAAATGTAAAATCACTTGAAGCAATCAACATACGCAGAGCGCAAGTAAATATGTATATAGTATATATGATACATACCATTAGTAAATAATAATATTCTCTACATAAGCAGTGTACATTTTAATGCAATATAATACACTACGGCATTACTATGATTGTAATCCTCCTCATTGGGAGTTTTATTTCCTATTTGGTGTTTATTGTCAGAGAAGTGTATATTATGCTTATTGTTTGGACGGAGTGCCAGGCACTATGGTTTTCTAAGTGTTCCTATAGTTATGTTTTCTGTATATAATACATATTTATTAAGTAAAACGAAACACCGTTTTACTCCACCGCATTTTACAAAATACACAATAAATACGTAGATGACTGGATTGGAAATGAAATGGATTAAAATAACTAAGAGGACGCAATGGGAGTTCATCATTATAATCACCAGTTTTCAATAGGAAAGGAAAAGTACCGTAGCTCGCGCTACAATTTTCCCCATTTAACATTTGATCTTTTATCCATAAACGATCCACTGCTCCTGGCTATACATACTGCATACTGCATTGTGTTATATTTTAATGCGTACAAACAAACACAACGGACAGTACAACAAAAAATAATGTTTTTCCAGTCTCAAAACATTATGGACACCGGGCACAAAGTATTGGAAATTATTACGATAAATTCAAATACATACAAATATACAAGAACAAAATAAATTGAAAAGGGGGTTTGAAGCTTCAAATATCCCATGTTAAAAATCACACAATAGTAATTATAATTGTCCCAGTTGATTGGTCATTGCTATTGGTACATTTGGGCTTGCATGATTCAATTCAATGATTTGATGAAGGAAAAATATTTGTTCTGAAGGTTCACATTTGTGTATACCCAAAGCCAAGTTATATATGCTTGTGTTCAAATTTTTCGATTCATCCAGACAGATAATGGATGTCCGTATTAAAACATTAGGCATGTATGTTTCTCCATTTTTCCCATTTCAAACTCTGAATTGTGGTCCAGTCCTAGTAACCCAGACCAGAGGAAAAATTGAGGAAAAATGTGAATCTCTATATATCTATGTATGCATACTTTCAATTTTAAATGAATGGGTTGGCCTTTCATCTCTCTCTTTCTCTCCATCTTTCCTGTACTTCCTTTGACATAGATGGGCAGGCAGAGTGGTGTCCCTGAAGGGAAAATTGGACAGAGGTAGCCGAAGGTTTCCTTTCCAGTTTTCAGTGCTTTTAGTTAACTATGTATGTATGCAGCCAAGCCATGCTAAACAAAGCCAAGTCAAAGCTCAAGTTTGGGGGTAGCGGAAATTGTGGAAATGAAACCAAGGGTCTCTTCTGTAATCTATACGTGCACACATATGAGCTGACAGCCTTACACCATTACCAAGATGAATATGAACATATGTATGTACAGTACACACGGTATATAAGCAAAGACAGAATAATATGCAGATAGACCAATAGAGAAAACAGAGTTTCACGTTCTTTTCATAACAATATGTAAGTACACAGTCTTTTTCTTGTGGAAAAATGAATGCTCAATACGCAAAGAGTAGGTTTATATAGACAATTTTGAGGATATGCAATATACATACATATGTATTTATAACATATAAACTGTACTTGTACTTTTGCTTGAGCTTGTGCTGGACTGTTTGTGGGTAGGTGAATGATGTATATGTGGAGCTATGTGCTGCTCTGCTCGCCTATTATACGGTGTATATTTGTAAGGTACCTAAAAGCGTTGTGCATGTTATGCGTGTGCAAGTAATTCTCATTTTCTGTTGTTCGTCATACCCTTCATCTATCTGTAGTTACTCACCCTCAGAGAGAGAGAGCATACAGCAAAAGGTAGGGAGAGTCGGATGGTGAGTGAGTTTGGTGGTGGTGCACATATATAAAAGTACAGAAAGGACTGGCTGGCTGACTGACTAGCTGGTTGGGATGTTCGATGGGAGAGAGATGAGAATGAAAGGTTGGGATGCCACGCTTTATTCCGTTTCCTCGGCAGTCGACCAAATGTTGTTCACCAGGGCATAGTCGTCCTCCTCTCATCGTCAGTATCCTCATTCATTGTATTTGTAATTGTCGCTCCTACACCCATACAATTGTTTCGTGTCTTGTATTTATTTTTGGGTATTTTATTATTGTTGTTGAAATTTGTTTTGTTCCTTGTTTATTTTGTGCTCAGCAGTCCCTGTCCCCCATTTCATGAGAAAAATATATCAAAAAAAAATTTCAATGTGTTTTCCGTCCATGCTTCTCTTTTGTTGAGTTAAAGTTTAAAGTGTTGTGTTTTGATTTTATTTGTTTTGTTTCATGTTGTTATAAGTTGTTTTGTCCTGCCTTGTTTTATTTTGTGTTTTCATCCTCATGTGCTTTGATTTGACAACCCCACAAAAATTCCGGATGAAACAAAATTGATGACATTATTAACAACAATGAAATACATATTATTAAAGTAGAAAAACGGAGCTGACACAAATTTTATCCGTAAAATTTTCAAATTCAGAAGCCTGAAACGTATTATACAGATAAAAACGCAAACAGGATTTACGAGATTTGTAGGATACACATGAGAAGAACAGAAGAAGAAAAGGGAAGAAATAAGAGAGAAAGAAAAAGATACTGTAATTTATACCATTAAATCATCGGTAATATCAACAGCATTTTTCACGCTACATTTTTTATGTGCAGAACTACATACACACACTCTCGTGCTCATGTTCATACTTCTCCAGCTGTCAGCATGCTTTTTACGCGCTCTTTTTCTCATCCTCCTCTTCAGCTCCTGGATAGTCATGTAAAAGAATTCGAGAGAAAAGGAAATCTGTGCAGAAAACGGTTCAATCCATAATAAAATTCTACTTTTACATCATTTCCGAGAAGGAATTTCACGACGGGAAAAAGTCAGCAGGGCTTTTATATCGAAAAAATACGTATTGTGTAAATGAGAGAGAGAGAGAGGAAAGATCGGCGCCGTCAACTTGAGTTTAACTCCTCAAGATGAAAATAGAGATGAAGATCAACATGAGTTTCACATAAGTGACTTGACTCGGCTTTACTTTACTCCTGGATATTTTTTGTGTGGATTTTTCTATACCTTCGCTCTGTGCACAAACTGCAGATTGATAAGCTGCAAAAGAGAGAGACATATATATATACACTATACATAGCAGTGCATTGTAAGTGTAAGCACACGTTTTGCTTCACTTGATTTTTGCGAGGCCGGAACCATACCATAACATCGTCATAACGTAACGCCACGTAACCTCTCCTCGTCTCCCCGCAATATCTCTGTAAGAAGTATTGAATTGTATTTTGTGGAAGTCTGCGAGTTAGTACGACGACGAGGACGAAAGTGAAGAGCAATAGTAACAGCAATCGTAGACGTACACATTGTAGCATGAAAAGACGATCTGTTCGCCTCTTTGATGCTCCTCTTGCCTGCCTTCCTGCCTCCTCGCACTCTCTCCCTCATGGCAGTTTATTAGATTGACATTGATATATTGTTGGTTGAGTTTCCTTAGGTTTTTGGGGCTCTTTCCACTCAATTTTGCTCCCACTCTCTCACTCGTCCTCTTGGATCTCTCCCCGTTTCCTCGGGAACAACAATAATTTATACTATTTTGCCCAAATTTTTCGGATACACACTTCAAATACGAGTGTATCTATGTGTCTTCAACGTGAACTGTAAAGTGAAGTCAACATCAGAAATACGATATTAGATGCACTCAAGATTCTCCTGTGGTTTGAGTTAGTTTGTCTTGGTGCAGCATTCGTATTCTATTCTGTTGTATTGAGCACTGTGTGTATGTATATCGTGGCTGTTGAATTTATTTGTGGGAGATTTGCTACATGGTGAATTGTGTAGTTATATATATACGTGAGCTCTCTCTGAAGAGTTGAAAGTGTATGTTGTATTTGTACAGTGTAAAGAGAGAGAGAGAGAGAGAGAGAAACAAAAAAACCTTATCATTATCCCGCCTCGACCGACCACGAACGTGAGTTTACGGTTTTCCATTCAGTTATCAATCCTCCGCTTCCGAGCTAGATGCAAGCAAGCAAGCAAACTCTATCTACAGCGACGAGAACAAGTACGTACAACTGTGTAAAACACAAATCTAAGTATCCCAAACAAATATAGAAAATATATATTTGGCCTTCAGTTTTAGTAAAACCATCATCGTCAATCTGTGCAAGATTTCAAAATCAGCCTGTTGTTTTTTGCCTTTGCCTTATTTGACAAGAAGGTGGGAAAAAAGAAGGTAAATAATTTTGCTGGAGCATGCAAACACGATTGCAAATGTAATCTGCATGTTTATCTGTGAAAACTGTGAGGATAAAAGAAAAACGAATATATTTAAAGGAAATAGCCAAATACAATACGTGGGGATTTATTTTTAGTGTGCATTTGTCACAAACCTAATCTACGTGCAAAAGTTCATCAAGTGTAATTTTCAAAGCAGTTAGAGACTGTTGAATTAAAATTAAAATCCCAGTGTGTGACTCCAGTTGACCAGAAAAGGAATCAAGTTTGTGTATGATTTTCAATTGGAATCTGATAAATTGAAAACTTCAATTTCAACTTGTTTTGTGCACAAATATACAAACACAGCAAAAACACAGGATTTGCATTTACACTTGGAATAAGTGCCGAATGCTGTTTTAATTCTTCGGATCGTGACAAAGTGACAAAAGTGGTGATTGACGAGCTTGTCATCTTGTCCGTCATAGTCGTCGTCTGCTGTCCCCTGTGACCAAGTAAGTAACTAATGTGATCAATTAGCAGCTGTAAATTATTTCATGTCTCAATCTCGCGATAAAAATGTTCTAGACCTCTCTCTTCTCTTCTTCTCTATCTTTATCTATGTATATTATTAAAAGGATCATGTGAATCATACATATTATGTTTGATCCTTTTAATCTGTGTACTGTACATATTTTATTCAACACGCTTCTGTGTTTACTCTGCTGGTAGTCGCAAAAAATATGTTGCAGTTTGTAACAAGCTACAGTACACAGTACGTCATTGACTAGCAACACGTCCCAATAGCATTTGGATTTCAGTGTGTATATTATAACTATTGTCGAAATTGCGGCTTTCGACTGACAAAACGAACACGACCACGACCATTCTCAAAGCTTGAAAAGATTCTGCCTATGTATATGTTGTCTGGCTGCCATTCATTAAGTCATTTTAGGAATTTACAATACAAGTCTCTCTGAACATTCATAAAGTATGAAGAGGTAGATTAGGAGACAAGTAGGTAATACCAAGTAGTGTAAAGCTATCTCTATCTTTATATTTGTCTACTGGTCAGTAGTGACTATCAGCAGCTACATTGGACATTATGTAGTGGGAAGGATTAAAGAGTTTTTCCTTGTACCTTGAAGCCTTTGAGCATGCTTAATGATGAAACTGTTGAACCTCGTACATACATGTGTATATTTATTTACAAGTTTACAATCACAGTTCAGTGTGACACCGGCCATATGAATGTAGCAAAGTCGAAAGAAAACTTACTCACTGAATTGATATATATGTATGCACTACAATGCATTGAAGTTCAACTCAAGGATGATGACGATTATTATTATTACTACATATTATCATGATGATGATGATGGTGAGTAACTCGTTACTCTTTGCACTTGTGTGAGTTGCTCATTTTTTCACGTCCAATTTGCAAAGATCACATCATCATTATCTTGAACCTTTTCATTCCTCATCTTTTTGCTTGGAGCGTACAGAAATGATGCAAAAAGAAACTATCTGTATTTGTAACTCATAAAGGGCACCAAAGATACAGACAGTTTCGATTTAATTTATCATTTCATACTCTTCATTCTTCATAGCTCGTCTCGTCTTTTCACCTGTATTTCAAATGTGTAGTATTTGCCTTTTGACCTTGATGAACATGTTTCAGTATAAGTTAATCAGATGATGACTAAAGTTGCTAAAAATCCTTTCTACGTGTACATTGTACATTCCTCAAGCTCAAAAAGCCAAATGTGCAAAACTTTTTACCGTTACTAGACTTTCAGTATAACTTTAATTTCTGCATTCCCTTTTTTGACTTGCATTTCTTCAATAACAATACAATTCGCACTTTGCAAACATTGTCCTGCAAACTCCAAATTAAATGCACTCCATTTGACTTCTGCACTTTTGGTTTGCACTCCCAACTTCAACTCTGTTTGCATTCTAATTTGCAGATGGCGATCATAATATATATGCATATGTGTGATGATTCACGATTCATGGCCCTCCATTATATTATGCACGTTAGTTATCGTCTCGTTCATCGCAGATGATGATGATTATCTGCATATGAAGTTAAAGCTTAGCTCGTGCCATCATCGTTTTTCCAGTTTTAAAATGTTGAACACCCATCTTGAATTTAAAATCGAATTAGTGTTTATTCCGCTCTGTTTGTTAGTCATACTTATTTTCATTCTGCTAAATGGTGCAATTAGCATTTAAAATGCTCTAATAGATCATGGATTTTATATTTTAGCATTGGAATTGGCATGCAAGTTATTATTTCCTTGTGATAATTTAAAAACTCAAAGAGCCTTTAAAAAAGGAATCGTTCCAACGGCCGACATTCCATACCATCATTATTCATTATCTTCAAAGTTTGATTACGTAAACAAAAAGGATGTCTATATATTATCCCTCATTTGTAAGTTGATGCAATTGCATTACTATTCCAATTACAATCATCCTGCCGCTTTAAGACGTACGATACTTTCTTCTCGGCGGCATCGGAAAAACAGAGAGACGATAGCGAAAAACTTTAATTGCAATGGTAATAACTAATAATGGTCCGAGTCATCATAATTAGACATAATTTATATGGTATAATGTGGTTTATGGAAAACGTTTCCTGACAATGAATGAAGTAAGGAATGAATAACTACCTTGCCTTGGAGTGGTGTCTTGACTGTTTATTGTGTGAGGATGGAAAATTATTGAAGATGATGATCATAGATATTGTAATTTGAACTGATTGTCATCTACAACTTTTAAGGCATATCGATATCGGTACTATTGATATTGATATTAATATTCAATTCGAATAAACGGTAGCCAGCCTTTGTCTTGTCTTGTCACGTCATGTCACTTGTCATGTCACATCAAAGCATACCCATGTTAGTAAGTAGCATCATATCACATCATATCATGTCAATTGGAAATCAGATTTTTGAGCACACGCCATTTAATTGTATAATTTCTACTGTGGCAGCCAATCAAAATCAGAGGGGCCGAGCCAAGAAAAATTTGCAAATACACGTTACTTTCACATTTCATGTTGAAAATCATTTCTATACCTAATTTTGCGAATTTTCCATCGGCCTAATTATGATGGTTGAAGCTTCTCTCCACGTGCCATTTTTACACATATGTATGAACTTTGATTTTCTGTCATGTAGGAAATTGAAGGAAAAACTGCACATTTTTCCATTTTTTAACATGGTGAAGAAAAGGAAATTACAGAGTTCAAAGACCGAACAATCAACCTCGTCAATAAAATACCGTATGCGTGAATGATGAATGTACTCGGACACATGTACACATTAAGTACACGGAACTAGAACTAAGACTGGGACAGAAACATGGAACATGGATCGCGGCTTAGTCAAACATGGATAAAAGGGAAAAGATAAATGGCCAGAAAATGACCTGTAAAGTCCAGTGCAAACATGAAGAGGGAAAAAGTATGTATGCTACATAATATATATAAGTATTTTTATCATGTTTCTCTGAATAGCTTTCACTCTCACCTTCAACCACAATCTAATGTGCAATATTATACAATACATACATATAGGTACAGTAATATAAAATACAGTGTATAGTACATTAGTATATATCTTAAATATACGGACGCAAGAGTTGACAGATCGGACAGAGACTACACGAGAGACTAGGCACAAGAGTCTATTACACTAAAACGGAGAGACAGATGGTCGGTCGAGTTAATAATAACAAACAACGTATCTACGCGATGCTGTAGAGTCACTTACCAATGCATCAACGTCATTTTGCTCATATTCTCCATGTCATTAGTGGTCTCGTAAGCATAATTGACAGCCTAAACTTGTGTTAATACTCCTCGCGCGTCTCATTTCATGTTCATGCTCGCTTCTCAAAAGATGGAGGAATACAAATTCAAATAATGTACAAGTCGTCTCGTATCGTATCGTATCGTACGAAGGATAGACAGAGTCATTCAACTAACAAATTCTAAGTTCGATACAATTAGTTCAGCACTCACCACTACTCAAATACGAGGATATTATGATCCGTATATTACGCACACATTATGTATATTCATGCTCTAAAGTTACTTGTATGAGTTTAATGAATATGCATATAAATATGAATAAAAATGTAAGTAGATAAATATAAATAGATAAAATGTGCAGACGTAGGAAGAAAAAAAGTGGTAAAATGGTACACAATACATACTTATCTGCGATATACTTATATATTGCAATTACTCTTACATCATATTTGTTTTTATTCCATTATCATCCTCATTTTTATTAGCTCCCACCTCGCAAGGTTAAATGAAGGATGTTTCCTCAAAGGTTCAAGCTTAACTATAGTTAGTTAGTATAGTTTTATTGTGCCCTGAATAATCTATGGGTTTTTATTGTAATTTCACACACATACACAGACCTTTATGCTTCAGTTCAAACCGTAACCAGTGATACATTTTACACAGATATTGTACTTTTTACAATGTGAGACGAGTATGAATAAAATGTACAGAGATATCATTAGACATGTTGTTTTAATTGGATTGTGGATTGCACTGACGACGATCATAATTGCCACTCAACATGGCTTCAAATCTTCCCCAACCTTAATTTTCACACGTAATTTTAACTCGGCGAACTCAAAGAATTTCTCCGCAATTATACAATGTCAAGTTGTAGGATGAATAGATATACATAAATATGAAAAGTGAGCATATATACATAGGCATATTAATGTACAAAGATTTGACGATGACTGTGTGACTGTAATGTAGATTCTTATTCTCCTCATTGCTAAATTCCTCCGTCATAATTTATAGCGGAATGTAGCAGAATGTCTGTGTACGTATACACCTTTGGTATTTGTAATGATACGTGTACTTACACACTCCTTTCGTCTCATCTCATCTCTAGATATTTTCACCTCCTTCATTTCATTTGGTTTCGCCTTGGTTTGGCCTGGCTTGGTTTTGTTTGTCTCTGGCGGATGGCGGCATCCCACAATAAATTTCCAAGTCATTGCACCATGAACTCTGTGCAAACAAAGCAAAATGCATAAGAGCTACATAATCTATACATACATACATTATGCATTACGATGCAGCAGAGCATCGTACAATGTAAAAGGTGGGATACATAGAAGTACGACACAAGTTGTTGCATAAAAATGTGTTTTATTTATGTATTTCGGCAGCTGGGTCTGGCTGTATGGCTCTGGACTCTGGACGTCTGGATCTGGAACTAGAGTTTCGAGTTTTGCACCAGACTATTTTGTTTATGGTTCTAGTGTATAGGGGATAGGACAGGGAAATGCATAAAGGTATTTACATTTATTATTATAATATGTAGGTACCCATGTATTGTACAATTGTGAATAGTTGCGCACGGGCCCAGGTAAAATCCATTGATACAGTTTTAATGCACATTTTCATGCCTGTATAATAGTAGTCAATGTGCAACCTCATATTTTACAAAAGAGAGAGATGAATAACCAACAACAAAAATCACACAAATCACGGGCGGCCCTTTACCCTGTACTGCATTTATTATGAAGAAATTGCAGCATGCACCATATTATTCCATTATATATTAGTATTGTGTGTTCATTTTATACATGATGCAGATAGCGGGAATTTAAGGGTGGAATGAGGACGTATCTGCCTGGCTCAAGAGCAACCCACGTGCAGCTGCACTCGTTTCTCTTCCCTGTATCCCACTCGAACAATTCATCGGGCTTTTTTCAAAACACATTTTGATGCATCCCTTCACGGCTTTGAACTATGAAATGAGAATACTTATGTATTTATAAGGTAATGTGTGATATGCAGTAGAAAAGCATGTAAAATGCATCTGGATCTGTCCCTTCATAACTTGCATTATATTCAGATTCCCGAAGCAAATCCTGTACAACTATGTACATCTTTTTTCTGTCGAATTTTACATTATGAAGGTATGTAATGTATACTAATGCACTATGCTTTGATGCATTGATGATTTGACGGTCCAGAAGAATGGAAAAAAGTGTGCGGAAGATTTCCCTCTACTATTCTTTGGACTTTATTAGGGACCACGGGCTTATTGAAAAAAATCTGGAATACAGATAATATAATGAAACTGGAACAGGATTCTTATAACTACAATAATACAGTATTGGATAATATGTAGATATAGAGCGAGAATGCGGAGAGAACAGAAAGAGGTGCGTAATATTGTTACGTTCACTTTAAGTTAAGGGTCGGAGCAAAAGAGCAAAAGGATTCAAGAGCCAAATTTTTTGTGTGTGTATACCTAGAAACCAAGATGAAGTACAACTATAAATTTTCAGAGTAAACCTACAATCATGCACTTCATAATACGTGGGTATTAAAGCCACATGAGAACAAAAAAATGTGTGAGTTTTTTCGCTCTTCTTCCATCTCCCTGTCTGTGTATTTTGCTTTACATTTACTATGTGTACGGTGTAGGTTCATGCTGATGTTGATGTTGACCACATTCACAACGCTCACGTAGTTATCACATTCGTTGAATTCCCTCGTCAGTTGTTTTGGGGTTTTTTCATTGTGCAAGTTGTGTCAGTTTTGTTACAGTTGTATAGTTGTGTGTATGAATGTGTGTCTAGTTCTATTACAAATTATCTAGAATTTGTCCAAATCAAGGAACAAAGATGATAAAGAAGAAAAAGTAGACGAGGAGGAGGACAAGGAGGAGCAAAAACAAGGATGAAAACAACTTCTTAATAAATTGTAGATTTCCTCGGAAAAATGTATAACATTCATTTTGTGGGGTTTTCGAGGTTTCTGGACCAGCAATGAATAATAAACTAGTAAAAACAGTACAAAAAATGGTACATGTTGTTTATATACTTATTTTGTACTGACCGTGGCCCATTGCATTGCATCAAGTTCAAAGGGAAAAATACACATGCAGCTAAGCAGTGCATTCTCATGGACAAGGAACATAATTGCATGTTATGTTGCCTTGGCTTGTGTTGTATTGAATTGCGCTGAATCTGTGAATATTTTTTATGTTTCTGTCTCTTGACTCTTGATTTTGGTTGGGTTTGTTAGTTTGTGACTTTTGACTCGATTGTTGTTCTCTGTCCAATCCCTCTTTTCACTCCTTTTTATTTTCTCTATATACCCTGCATTTTGTTCCCAAGTCTCAAGTCTCGAGGAACTTTTTGAACATTCGCCACTGATACTGAAAGCGAAATTCCATTTACTACCTATTCATTTCTTTTTCTGTATTGTGTATGGCACACAAAGATAAAATAGTGGTTACATTTATGTATGTACATAATATGAATATGGATACGTATGTATACAGGGCACAAACTGAAATGACAAGTGTATGCACAATATAAAATATGGAACGATTGTCTCTTCGTGATAAAATAAACTCCTTGTATAGCGAGAGGTACTTGATTCAATGTGATGTTGAATGTTTTGTTACATTATGTTTTGCTGCATTTCACTCTCTCCACGTGAGCCACGAGTATGAGCCTCGAGAGTTGAGTTAACGAACGCACTGTAATGCAATAACATAACTAAAGTAATGTAATGTAACGTAGCATAAGATTACGTGAAAAGTTGAATACACCTATACATGTAGCAGTGGATAGAAAAAAAAAACAACAAAAATACGAGTACGAATACGAATGCAAACAAAAATATACAGATATATCAAATTCATACAATTATCGAGAAAAAACCGTGGTTTACACGACATCTCGAGGAGTTACAACTGGAGCGAAGAGTCAAACATGATCTTTTCGGCACGAGCCGCCTAATGAACCTTTCCCCGAATTTCTACTCCTTTGCGGTGACATCGGACTTGGCGGGATTAAACCCAGATGTTTTGGCTCGTCATAATCATTATCATCATTATTGTTGTACTATCATCATCATCATCACCATCGTCGTGCTCTTTCCCTCTTTCTCCACGGTACGTTGAGAAGAAGGAAAGGTTTTTTTTCGGTATGCATATGCACATATTATTATATTACCTACTGCACATTGCATATCTGTGTACATGTTGCTGGGAGTTCCCTCAGTTCGGCCTGCTTAGTGACACTGTACATATACTCAAATTCCCGTATAAAAACCTACCCCGGCCTCTTAATCTCCATCTTATCCCTCTATTCTATATTCAGATGAGCCTTTATCTCAATATGCATCATGCATGCATATAATGTTGTACATACTGATGCAGATGCGTTGAGAATCCAGCCGCTAGCTTTTTATTCTTGATTCCCCAGACAGCCAAAGTGCATGTATACACATGCTTATCATCTCTCCTTTATTTTACGTGTGTGCCAGTAGGTAATTGTATTTCTTTTATGTATCATATGCATGTATCATACAAATATTACAAATGTCAGTATGCGTTTTATTTGTATTAAGATTCTTCTGTGCACATTAATATGCTGGCTGACTGAAGTGCGTATAGCGTTAAAATATAAAATTCCTTGATATGCTACGCATTACTCATTTATGTGGTTTCACACATTAACTTTTAATTTAAAATCGCTTTTCCATATGTTCAGTTACGTTGACTGGTATACAGCGAGATAAAATCTCAGGTGTAAATTATACCTAAATTTAGAGTTAACATTTTTACGGGGTTGTAATTAAGCGGAAGCTTTGTCTCAGGTGTGCATACATATTCAAATACATGTACGTACATATATTTTTATACCGAGTATAAAAATGTCGGATCCGTTCGTTTTGCCTTCATGCACGTGCATAACCATACTGTATTGTTCAATCTTGGATCTTGGAAGTCGGCAAAGGGCAGAGGGCATAAACCACTGCATTTTTATAGAATGGCTAATAAAAGTAAGGTGAGGTTTGAATTGTTCTCTGGGATGAATCAAACACTCTCTTCTTCTCACCATTGATGTTTCTACATACACAGATGCATGGTTGTGGTTATTGTTGTTGTTGCTACTGCTATTTTTCACGTGTTCTTTGATATCCTGCAACACATCTTCTGGCTTTCTTCTTCTTCTTCGTTTTCTTTAGATGCCTTTGAATGTTAAATGTTGAATGTCAAGACGAGATTTTGACTCGGCTTTGACTTTGACTTGGAGAAAAGTTGACGGCTCCTACGTACATATGTACAGTGCATGTAGTATCGTATGGTTCAAAGATTCAAGGCGGAAATAGCTAAATGAGAATGCAGGTATTGGTATACATGTTGTATATTATGAACGGGTACAGGCATATATAAAAGTGCATATGAGACTACAGCATTCTATCTTTATTTCAATGAAACGCTGTCTTGTACTCTGTTGTGCTATTCATTCAATTCCATCTGGTATTTGCTCTTTATCACACGCCATCGTCTTCTTTATTTCTGTTTTCATTTTCATTTGACTTGGCAGCTAATTCCAAATTCATAATATGTTGGCTTCTCTTTGGCTTATGCAGATTACTGAATGGTAATTATCCGTGGGCTTCCAGGTCCTAAATCTTCTTTAGTGCATTGTGATCTGTGCTGAATGCTGAATAGTGAACCACGTGCTGCATTTTATTTCAGTGTTTGTCATATCCGTATCCGTATTTCATAAAGCGTCTTTCATACATGTTACAAAACAGTGTACAGTCATATGTAGTTACAGTCGTCCCGTGTTCTAACACGTGGAGGATTCAGCACTCAGCAATTTGAACACAAAGATATTGCATGTAAAAATTTTCATTTATCTATTTGTTCGCAGCTCTTAAATAGGAAGAACAAGAATACAAAGACGACGAACAAGGGTCATTAACTAACAAAGCGTTTAATTCACAGTTCAAAATGCACATTTGGATTTTTTGTCTTCAGTCACAGACTTCCTAAAACCGTACACAAATTCAGCCAGGATCAATCTGCAACATTGGCTGCCTTAAGAGGTTCAAGTTTAAAATAGCTGATTTGTACCTAAGGTGAAAACGAGTTAAAATTTACTGCAAAACTATCCGTGTGAATATTAGCCCTTATAAAAAAACCCGAGGAAGTTTAAAATCTGAGCGTTTTAATGCTACAAATTACAGTGGGTCAAGTTTTGTAACTCTCAACCTTTTAGCTCAAGCTGGTAATTTATCTAGTGAATTCAAAATTGCAGGTAAGTCCTGACTGACTGTCAGAATAGTTGAAAATGCATACGCTCAGTTTAAATAATTCTATATTTGACTCCGCACACTTTCCATGTCCGAATAATGATTTTTATTTTATTATTCCCTTTTTGTTACTGCTTCACAAGAAACACTTGAACGCAGAAAGGAAAGAGAAACAACAGCGGAATGAAAGAATTTGGACCGCACATACTTAAGTACCAATAGCTACATGTTTGAATGTAGCATTGAAGATGTAAATTCATTCAGAATCCTTATAATTTTATGGCTGTTTATTCCTCTTGGCTTTGGCTTTTGCCTACAGACATTGCTCAGGATTCACCTGTTTGTTTTTCTTTGTCCTCCCCGGCATTTTAAACAGTTGTGTATATGTGTGTAGTGTGTAAAGTGTATACGTATGCTGCACTGAGGGTCGAATCTGTAAAAAACGTTGATTCTAAATACAGTCATTAGAAAAGTGCGTATACATGGTTAGTGATTATAATTTGTAATGTTGATGGAAAAAGCATCGCGGAAGAAATTAAACCAAACTATTGAGAGATGGGGACGATCATATCTCAACTGCGGAGCACTAACTGTGTGCATCTTTTAATTTAAATGTGAGTGGTGTGGTAAAGATTTGGAATGGAGAGGATGGACACACACATTGACAGAGACCAAGCTATTTCATTTCATTGAATTGAATTGGAACGGACAGAAGTAGAATATATTTTTTTTCAAGAGGCTACTTTCGTCCCACTTCTATTCTTTGCATTCTCTTCCATTTCGTATTAACTGCAGTGTTTGACTCGACTTCTTTTATAATGCTGCAACAAAGGGAATCGAGAATGAGAATGCTGTGGAAGAAATAAAAGAAAAGAAAAGAATGTCCAAATGTTGCCTCCCTTTACAAACGTATGTATGTACAATGTACAATGAACATATGTATTACGTATACACGCGTATACGCAAGTACATCTACAAAAGGTTCATATACCTATACATCTTCATTTAAATGCAAGTGTACCACTATACCAGTGAATTGGAGTTTGAATTCCAAGATGAAAAGAAAGGAGAAACAGCAACAAGAGAAAAAAAAACGTCCATCTAATCCAAACTGACAAATCATGCATGTTTTCTCCTTTTCCTTTTGCACTCTCGTCCCAAAATGGTCATGCTGGACAGCGAAATGGACATTGACTTGAATCCAACTACATGGCTGGCCGTTGCATTTTTTGTGCATATGTAAAGTACATTTTGTTGATTTTCGTGATAATATTGATGATGATGGTCGCTAGATCTTTCGTCTTGGCTTAAATGGTGTTGGTCTCTTCACACACTTTTACGTCATACTAAGCACAGCCATGCACTATACACTATACATATACCATTTACAGGTATCTTGCCAGGTCGTACATAATATTGTGCGACTGGCTTCAATTATGGTGATAGATTGTCATTCCTGGACCACGGTATGTGAATTCATTGCGAAAGGAAACATTTCTCGCTGTATTCACATTTCAATCTTTCAAAGTGCAGCTCAGTAAGCGAAGGCAAAAACGGTCACGTTAGAAGCAGCCAAACAGTAGGTGTAAAAAAGTTTATTGGATTATGTACCAAAAGTCACATGTAACTTTGCGCCGCTCAAGGGTCACATTACTATAATATGAAGTCGTACAAGAAGAAGTTCTCCGATCCTTCCCGCTTTTGAGTACAAACAAACTGAACACTGAACACATATGCATCTGCATTACAATTCATTAGCGTACCGTCAGCGCATTTTGAAATACTTAGGACTTTCAAGCTCGAGCCTAACAGCTTTGCTTTACCCCTTAACAATAGAAATAAGGTGACATTTCCAAGCCTGTACGTATCACAATACAATATAGAAAAGGTACAATACTTTTTCATTACATAATAAGATATTGTAAATTGAGAAGAGAGGGAACTCAAGTGTGAGTATGAGGTGTGACGATGGAAGTTTGGACTCTTGGCATGGCTTATGGGTCATCCGCTAATCGCAATCACAATCGTAGTTTGTGTCATAATTGTCATTGTAAGCCGATTCAAGGTTTATCCTGTACATTTATATTTCTGAGGACTTAAATCTCATTCATGATACTCAAAATCACAACACAATGGTCAGTAACAGTTACTGTAACGACTTAAATATGTGCTGTCTTGCGCTTTTCTCTGTCTTCTTTTCCCTTATACACATTTCTCCAATGCTTTGGTTTCGGTTTGATCAGGAAAGCTTATGAATGCAGCAGCAACAACAATAACAATCATTATCATCACGAGAGAGTGGTGACGGTGGGACTAATGCTAATGTTCAATGTCAAATTTTGAATGTGACACTCGATCGCATCCTCCTGCCCATATTCTTATCATTCTGCAGTCACAATAATACTTTAACAACGCGCCCAAGTCTCAGGGTACTTATGGGATTACGAACATTGAGACCCGTAATTTTGTATTTAATATTTATTGGATTCTGTATACAAAATCCATGCACGCAACAGTACAACTAGGTAATGTACTTTTGTATAGGTATGCACAAATGTAGATAGTTGGTAAAAATAATGGGGCGAGCCTGACGCTCCTTAATTTAATCACACTTGTTCCTGTATTATTGTATTATTATCCTCATAAAAATTGTTTATGAGGAATAACCGGCAAGCACTTTACATAATTTTATAATCCATTTACTTTACATGTACTGTATATTGTATATGCATAAATAGTTAGGTCCTACTAAACAGATAAAATTTATGGAACTCTGCCGCCAACAGAAGAAGAACAGGAACAAGAGCAAGAACAAATAAAGGCTAATAATATCATGTTAAAAGGAGCCGCAAAAGAAATTACAATGAAGTGCATCCTCATAAATAAATTATAAATTATGAGTACGCAGCAACAATAGCGACAACAATAGTACACATAAGCAAACAAACAAATAGATAAATATTAAAGACAGGGGAGTCAATTGTCAATTACAATCGTTTCAAAGTCAAGTCATATAAATGTAGTAAATATATACGATCAAATCTTAAATACGAAACTGTTACTGACATCAAACTGACATTAATAGTCTTCGAAAACGTGTACTTTGTCGTCTGATATGTTTCCTTGTCGTTATATACACATTACACATATCCACCTATCATATTGAAAAAGATTTTCAGTGTTTGGCTTTTGACGTGAAGCGTGGGGCAGAGTTAAATGTTAAATCTCCAAGATAGCATTGGCATTGTTCACGGTTGAGGCTGTAAGATGATGCGATGGATAGAGATAAAGTCGAGGAATCACATTGGTAGTTACGTGAGTGTCCTAACAATTATTAATGACTTATTCTCTGCTCCCTGCATTGTTGGAGAAACTGTTTCTAATGATTTGGGAGATGCTCAAAAGTTTCTTTAAAGTAGAAAGTTATTGTTTCTTTTTCTTAAAAGCTTGTCATAACATAGCACTATAAAATTATTGCTAAATCAACTATAATACAATTTTAGAACGGGTTAAAGTTAAGTAAAAGACTTCTAACTAAATGTTGCCTTACTATCAGTAGGGGCGTAGGTGCAAAATTCACTCGTACAGTTGTATGTATGGTTGTTTTGTTAGTAGTACTATTATATTATATTATTCCTTTCTCTGTCTCTCTCTCTCTCTCTCTCTTTCTCTTCAACCTCTTCTGCACTGTTGGAGCTGTTATGTAAGTACATACATACATAACAATTTTGACTCTTGTCTATTGTCACCTATTTGGTGCAAGACTTGAAGACGGACAAAGGAAACATTTGTGTAATGGAATGGTAATTCTCGTTCGATATTTCTCTGTAAAGGTAGGTATATCTTATGTTTGAATACCATAATAGATAGTTTTATGTTATGGGCTTTTGAATGGGTAGATACATGAAATGCCGAGCAAAATACAAATAGGGGTCAACAATTTATTCATGTTACACTTGCTCTTGCTCTTTCTACAATACGACTGTGTTCAGTTTAATTGTTGCTGAACTCCATACACATCGCAGCGGACGAACCGATCCCAATGATTTGACAATATTCAAAGGCTAAAGACTCTCGTAAAGTATGCACGCACCATGTATAAGGTGTCTCGTGAGATCTTTCTTTTGTAGTTGAAGACTTTTGGTATGAATTTTGGTGTGGTATTCATATTCAATATATATGCTGTAAGTATGTACATGATACATGAGCACAGTTGAGAACTTGAACCGGAGGAGAAAAGTTAAGACCACCGCTGACTTCACATATCGTGTCCATGTCCAAAGAATTATTCAATGTAGTGAAATTGTACAATTACAAGCCTGTTTTATTTTTCTATTTTTCAATTCCCTCGGGGGCTTTGCAAGATTCCTCCCTTTCTTTAAAGCTATTATTGTTACTATCATCATTATTATTACTTTTCAATTATGAGTTACAGCCTTTTCACTATTTTATCATAGTCACAGTGAAAAGAAATTTCTTGCAACTATAACACTGTACGCGTTAAACGAAAAAACTGTTTCCACTTTTGACCAAAGAAACCCTAAAAGTTCAAGTGCATTTTTTGGGTTTAATATGGCTTTTACTTTAAAAATAAATGTAAAATATTAAGAAACTATGTATGTGTATTGGATCATCCGCCCGCTTATTAAAATTCAGAATGAGTTCTACTAATTTTAATTTAATAATAAATCTGTTTTGACCTGTTAAATCTGTTTCTGCACCTAATTTGAGGGTTACATTACAGAAAAAGAACATGAAAAGCGACTTAAGGTCGACGATTAAAAGTTTTATCGCATCGTATCGCTTTTATTGTCTAAATGTTAAAATCACACTTTAAGTTCTTGGTTTAATATCTAATCTGAAATCGCGAGTCTGTAAATGGCTATCAGGCTTAAGGTTATAAAAACAAAACCAAAACAAAATGTATCAGTCAAAGCGTCTGAAGTTTTTTCTTGTTTTAATTGCAGGAAAGTCATATTCTTGTTCCGTTTTTGCCGTGTTTTTGTTCTGGTTGGTGCAGCATTTAATGACGTTTATTTCTATTCTCCCGTATAATCTTCATCATACGTACATTTGAAATTTGTAAGCATAAAAAACAACAACTTTTCTAGGTGGCTCATTAATATGCATACATGATACATAAACATGCGATTTCAGTTCAAAGAGTGATTTTGAATGAAATAAAAGGCTATTTTGTACAAAAAAGTGCTGCATAAAATAAAACAATGAGGTGTACGTACGTGCTTATGCTTGGTTTTGTTGTGCTCCTCTAAAACTCATGGAGCGTGTAAAAAATGTATTTTATTTTACTGCACAAGTTCAGGTTTGTGTGTAGAGGAAATATATAAATAAATGAATACATGCATGATATATATGTATTGCTAGGGATATTTCTGTAGAACACGCCGAAGAACAAGCATAAGCAAACCCGCACTCTTTTATGCTTTTGTCCAAGAGGCAGGACAACTCTCTAACATGAGCCGTCATAAACGAATGTGGAAAGGAAGTGTAACAAGCTTAACTACTACAGGTTTTCCGCTTTCCTCATTCTCTCTCTCTCTCTTCCTTGTTTATATATTTAGGTTCAGTTCTCACATAGATATGTCGTTGACTGGGACTGGTTGTTGCTGTTGCGCTCGGTCAACTAAAGCTAGAAATTTTTATTGCATTAGCCATAAAGACTGATATGTAATTTATAGGTTTTTTCGACGTTTAGATAAGACTTAGATATAGAGAATGAGAGTGAGAGAGATAGAGGGGTAAAACACGACCGAAAAAAAATATTTTCAGCAGTTCCAGCTCCAGCCAACCATATAAGCTCCAGCTCGAGATCAAGCTGGAGTCTGACTGGAGAACAAGGCAAAGTAGACAAGAAGACGTTGAAGAAGATGAAGATGAAGAGAGAAGAAGCTAAAAAAGCAACGGAGGATGGATAATGAATACAGTTTACGATTAGAAAAAAGAAAAGGAGAAAGATGAGATGAGATTTAAACGGAATTGAAAAGGATTTTATTGTAAGATGTTCACCACCATCATAAACATAAACATATACAATAGCTATACAGCACATAGTACAATACACACACTAGAAAATGTATGTGTATGAAAACATGTGTCATGTACATATTAGGAAGTATTCTTCATCTTCTGGTCTCCGTCTATGCATGTCCTTTTTCTTCTTTCGTCAGACTCCATAAGGCATGCGGTTTAGATACAATATTTTTATCCGGTTGTCCTATCATCACATGTCTACGGATTGTGAAGGGCGAAAGCAGACGGCACAAAAACAAATCTAAATCTAAAGGTCCAAATTCTATTCTTACACTATTATCATTACTAATGATATTGGTGGTGTTGGTGGTGATACTTTATTAACCCTTTATGCAGTAGCTGTCTCACTAGTGAAAAATATTATTTGTAATTTGTTTGGAAATAATATAATTAAATTACCAATGAAAATTTCAATATTTTTTTTATCCTGCTAAAATTTGCTTATACGGGATAATCGTAACTAGGTGCAAATATATTAACAGAAGCCCACTTTACAACACATTAAGTTTTTATATGGAAAATTTAAACAGCAATGTTTTAAAAAATACTGCATTTTTTCCGGATGACGTAAAAGAAAAAGTAAGAAAACAATAAATGACTATTGGAATTTAAGAGACTCCATTAGTAATTAAAGGATTTGTACAGGGCCAGCATTGCTATACGTGTATCCCTTTGTACTTGTAAGCACGTGTTTGTTTAGGAAAAAGTAGGAAAATCTTAAGTCCAAAAATGTGTCCATTTCACCTTACGCGGATGGATGGCTCTTATTAAAGGTAATAATGATGGTGATATTCAAGTTTGGAATTAAGTCGGATTTGAAATTTGAAGCTGTGGAAATCCTTCTAAAGTGTATGCATAATAATACTTAATAATGCAACACAATTCTTTTTCTTCAGCTAAAACAAAGCTCTTGATTTATTGAAGAAACCTTTTCCATTTTTGTCCACAAGTCAATCCTTCCTCTCATATAATGCTGTTATAGTATGCACTATGATATTACAGAGAGTTAGATTAGGCATGTGCTTTCTCTTGATTTTAATGTTCAGCATCATATTATTATACTATACATTCTTATACAGACAATTATATCAGTACAATATATTACACGTAAAATATGTGCTGTCTATAGCTAGTATTACATGGTGATGAATGCAGCAGATTAAATTAATGGCTTTTACTATTTCCTTGTCACCTTGTTTTTTTCTCTTCCAAATTTTCTTGTACATTGTATACATGTACAATGTACATGCAGCTATATGGAAGTCAGCTCTGGTTTTGGTTCTTTGATTTGGTTTGGTTTTGGTTGTATCTGGATTAGACTATTTTTCTTCGACTTCTCCTTCTTTTCCTGGAATTGGTGTCTTATATCTTGAGGTCTCAAGTTTCTGGTAAAATAGTCAAATTAAAAAATTCTACGTGCATTCATATAAATAAATGTATATAGGTTCTTACTTGCATTCCAACTCCATTCTACTCTACTGCTCAATCCCTTAAATTGAGTCTTGGAGTGTGAAGCTGTTGGCTAGTCGTCAACGCCTGGATTACTCACTCTCGCTCTCGTTTACCACTTTCTTCGCCATACATTCAAATACAAAACCAATGCCAAAGCGAGAAACGGCTTGTACATAGTATATATATATATATATTACATTACACTATGCAGCCAGACACGGGCTTTAAATTAAGGTTTGGGATCAAATGATAATTGGTCTTGTTGATATTGATGTGTGGCTAGGAGCTTCAAGCACCAGTTGAAGTTGGAAGATAAACGACGCAAGATATGGAAAAGTAATATAAGGGAAATGGGAGATTTAAATAAATTATTCTGACAGAAATGGATGTCTCGATAAGTTTAAAAACGAGGATACTAACTAAACTTACCATTACATGTCTTATCCCCACTGAATATGGATGTTTCACCATACTGTGTAAGATGTGCATACGTTACATGTCTATTGTGGTGTTTATATATAAGCGTTGCCTCCAATTTTTCCAATTCCGAGTCAATACATCGTGTATTTTTCAGTACATGCATTTACACTAGAAAAGAAGAAGCACAATCCTTGACAAACATCCAAAAACTAGATTGACCTGCTACTGACAAATTGAATCAGATAAAAGATTCACGGCAAGCACAAACTTTTACTCCAAACGCAAGAGAAATGCAGAAAATTGGATGAGTGAGATAAGGCAGAACCAAAATCAAGATTGAAACCGAAACCAAACTGTAGTCGATCTGAAAGTAGTAACAAAAATTACAATTATTTACACCCAGACTTCTTAATTTACATTGCAAGTACAAATACAAAAAAAACAGAAAGTATACAAGAGAGCTGGGAATTACCACAGACAAATTGATGGAAGTTATGATGCTCTTTACTATTGAAAAAAGTTGCGGTTTGGCACGATTATGGATCTTTGGTTTTTGCCGTTTGTACTGCACTAAACCCGGAACTTTCATGCGGATTGACAATGTGAACTGAGTCGTTTGAACAGGGAATTTATTTCGACCATTACATCAAATCGGATTTACAATAATTCCATTTCCTCAAGTCTGCATTTTACATTTTCCAGTCTGCATTCAACATTCGGACTATGTACCGTGTACATGTACCATGTACTCCTTGTTGTTCAACGGCCGATTAATGGGAGAGTGAAAAGTGCTTCGTGTTTCTACACTCGCGCGGCGTCAGAATAAATATAAATACAGTTCAACCTGTTTCCTTTCCTTCCGGCTTGTGAGCGTGTGTTTATATTTATATAAGTTCATATAATACTTGGCGCAGCACGGCAGAGACGTCGAGCTCTCGCTATAAATGTTGGGCTAGCAAGGAGAAATGAATGAATAAATGAATGAATGGATGGATGATGTGACGTCGTCGTCGTAAATTGTGCAGGAAAGTAATATAATTTGACAGATGGGCTTGTTTATCATTCACTAGTTCTTTTTCATTACTCACTTCTATCGACCGTTTCTTTAAGGCTGCTCAGACTCCCAGTTTTCCGATTTCCCTTTTTTCTTAAGCTCCCTTAAGACACTCCAAATTTTATTTCCAATATATTTATATACATATGTATGTGTGTGGATTTGTGTTTGCTTGCGTTTTTGTTGACAAACACCATATATCTAGAAAAATGTGACTCTCTCCCTCTATTTTCCTCCCTCTCTTTGGCTGTATGGTTTTATTCGGGTATAGATCGAGAATAAAAGCAAGAGGCTTCATCACGGAGATCTGAGTGACATTTGTTTGAGAGGAAAAGACGACAGCATCCATTTTGATTCATGTTTCACTCCTCTCTGCTTTCAATTCTCCAAGTATTAGTTGTATAAAGTGTCTCATACGTTTTTCTTCTTGTTCATTCTCTCCTCCGGTCTGACACTCGTGCCACGTCAATAGAGAGTTTGAGCTAGGCATCAATTCCATCACTAAACTTAAAACTGTGGCAGGAGAGTTCCTTCCATTAGACCTTAGATCCTCGTTTAGATCTTCGACGTTTTCAGTTAACAGTCTCCAAAAAATACAGTAATGTATGAGATTGACTGATGTCTTTAAATATGTGGTAAATAAAATATTAAACGAAAGCATTTTCATTTGAATATATACTTGATATTTTACACTGTGTATTTATCCATGGAGTAAAAGTCCTTAGTCATGCGTATTAACCATTAGCCATATAAGAAAAATGAAAATGTTCATACAACACTCTGCTTGTAAACAGAGTCTTATTATTGTTTTTCTTACTAAACGAGAAGAACGTAAAGATTTTTTTACAGCCTCTTCTTTGCCTTACACTTCCAAGAAATGCAAGAAACACGAGAAATTGACATGTTATATTTTTTCTTGGATATTTTGGTGACTATTTGTTTTGTTAAACATTTTTCTTTTCAAATATAACAAAAACTAGTCAGTTTAATATTATTTGAGTAAAAAAAGCTTATACTAGTCCATCGTTTAATTTTAACGGCCGTAAAAAAACGAGGCGTACAAAATGGTGGTCAGTAATGAGATAGAAGTTCATAAACTGCTGACAACATTTTAATTTTTTATTTTCGTGACAAATCAAGAGCAAATAAAACTTCATCTTGAAAACCGGTGAAAATGCCTGCATAAGCTAAACGAAAGGCAAATTGGGGGAAATTGTACAACGTTTTTCTTTTAAAATACTATCAAGCTGTAAACGTGTTTTTTTAAAAACACAGCCAACTCACTAACAATAATAGACTTGACACCACAATTTTAGAGACTAGTCTAGTCTAGACACAAGTCAGACTTTTCAACGTTGCATTCAGGGTTCAGGATTCAAGCTGCTTCAAACTTTGAGAGTTAGCGTACGACAGCGTAAAATGAAACAGCCGGTTTTGCTTCTCCATTTCGGAGAAGTTGAAAAACTTTGTCCATAAACGACTTGTAACTTACTTTGTAGTCATATTGTTTCTTCAACTCAACTCCATTGTCATCTGAGAGCCGGCTGTAACTACGCTGTACAGATAGTACGTAAGCATTGTGTGCATTGTACTATGAAATGTACTTCTCAATGTTTTATCTGTATCGCACCGCCCATGCCTTCCCTAGATACATATACATATGTATAATGTATATGCATGCCTCTCACTTTCTTGAACAAATTACGGATGAGCTCCTCTTATAAAAGTGATAATAATAGGAATCCTGTGAAGAAATTCAACTTGAAGTTAGATTCAGTCGCAGCAGCTCTTTATACACACTTATAAGGAATAAGGAGGACTTCTTAAAAAATTGAAAGCGGGAAGAAGTCACACTACAAGCACAAGCACAGGCAGCGGTAACAGCAGCTGGTTAACAAAACTCCGAGATGGATTTGAATTGGAAACAGGCCGACGGAACACAAACACACTTTCCACTCGCATCTATTTAGTAGATACTCTTGAATGTATGTATGTAGGTAGCTCACAGTTAGTAAAACTCAGTGTACAAAACAACTTTCAAAACTTGTATAAAATCTTGTATGTAACTAACTAAGTGGCACTAAAATTACCGTCTCGAAAGGGATTCCGAATCACAAGATGGACCGACCCGGACCCTGTGAACGTGTATGTATGTACTGAGTACTGTGAAGCTTGCTCAGTTTTTTACTCGTTTTATTTTCCCTCACTCAAAAAATCATTGGCTTTTCCCCTTTCGTCGACATTTCGTCCGTGAAGTAGACTCCAAGACTCTTCTGTTTCCTCCATTAAGACTGAAAGGAAAAAGCGGGATGTAATAATGAGGAAGATTTCACGGTTTTCAAAGCCCTTTTCAAAAACGTTCCATGTATTTATTTACTACCGCTTTCTACCATCACCATATCACATCACATCACTATTAACTATTACTTTTACTACATACTGCCATTAAATTATGCTGCTCCTGCTAAATACTTAATTCTACAGCTATACACTTACTCTCTGTTCTTAATGTCAGTGGATGCTAGAGAAAATTATATAGAAAAATGGATATTAGGCAAGTTTATACCGATTTTGTAGGTGCCAGTGTGAGAGATACCATAAACGAGGGAGTTAATGCTCAGAATTACTGATACCCCATCTTTATTCAATATAAATATAAACAATGTATTTATTATACATACTCGCATGTATGTATGTATGTACATGTAAATAGGCTCTGGCACTTCACGCAGTGCTAATAGTTACATGGTCCGACCGGCTGAAAATAGGGATGAGAAAAGGAGAGGATATTGTGAATTTCCTCGATTTGAATTAGACGTCAACTCAACCAAGTCATGTGAAGACTCGAAAAACTAGAAACGCCAACAAACACCGAGTGTCTAATGAGATGATGGATGGTGCATCACGTTTTCCGAATTACTTTATCTTCGTCTCGATTCCTTCAACACTTGGGAAAGGGGTAAGGAGCTCACAGAGATGGATACATACGAATAATGTATTGTATAGTTAATGCCGGAGTTTTGAAATGGGCAGCGTCTCGCCTCACCTTTGTTATTTAGACATTATACATGTATGCGTATATGTATGTATACAGTGGATTAATGTGAACTTTAATGTGCATTTTATATTATGTATTCCCCAAAAAGGATTTAAATGATTCTATATATTTTGGTTGACGCTCATTCCTTTTTCCTTCTTCTTTCTCCATGTGCCACTCTGTGGATTTCTCTCTCCCTTTCTTGGTTCTGCCTCGCATTTCGTTTGTGATTATTACACCGCCATCAAATTTACAATTGCAATTACACCAGTCTTTCTTCCGCAAACCAACAATTTCATTTCATCTCCATCTTCGTATTCATCTTGAGTATCAGTTCTAAGATGCCTCCATCCCTCCTTTTTATACATCTCTCCTGGCTTCCTTCAAATTGTAAATTATTGGGTGTGAAAATGTATGAAATTCAAAAACACTGTCTAAACTAGTTGTTAGTTTTTTCAAGTGCTGGTGCAGTGTGCATACTGTGCACATTGGCGCTTTTTGACTCTGGAGGTGGTAGTTAATGACATTGGTATTAACATTCAAATTGAATTCCACACTCTGTATTTTAAAAAAAATGAAAATACTGATACTGCTGGAATTCTTTGGTGTTAATATTATAATCAGCCACATTTTTTAAAGATGTTTCTATATTGATACTGAATTATTCCTGGTGAGAAAACTAAAGGCATGCATGAATAAAATTGATATGTAGACGAATTAAGATTTCATGTGGCTCTGTATCAAAATTTCAACATTGCGGTTTTTCTATCTCTTAATGTATATAAAAATATACCTGCGCATGCATGTTGTATAAGAGGTATTTAGAAGTATGCTTGAAAAGATTGAAATAAAAAATAGTCAAATAAGATAGAGCTATAGAGTTTAATAAGGAAAACTTAGAAGTTCAATACTGGAAAAGGGGTTACAAAAGGGTTCCAATCAACTCCTGAAAAGCTGCTCAGTGCTCCCTCCCACACATTTGCTGCTTCCTCGAAGTTGTTGTCGTCGTTCCATAATAATTGTAGAACACGATACATTCCCTCTTTTCCCTCGTATCATGCGACAAGATATATACGCCTGTCTGCCTGTAATTCTTGTATGCATCATACATACGGTTGCATGTCATTTTGTGATATTGTATATACACAGAAAGATGAGCGTATTATGATAGGAATTGTTGAATGTACGGTGATATAAAAGGCAGAAAATCTCCAGCATTGACACTGGAGCACAATATTACTAACCATTATACATTATACGCCAGTGGGTTTCCAGCTTACTCAAATCCACATCACAAGAAGAGTATGGAAGATGAACATGAAATACATAAAATATACCATCGAATATGGGGAAAGGGAAACCACAAAATCGTGTCGTATTTCTTATCTCTCCTCCGGTCTGACTCAAAGTCTGACTGACTCACAAGTCAGAGTCACAATAATAAGAGTCAGAGAACCTCATGGCGTGCTTTTTGTACAGCTGATAGTTCTGCTACTCTGTCATAGATTTGGTTTTTAGTTTAGTTTTGGTTTTGGTTTTGGTTTTGGTTTTGGTTTTGGTTTTGACTCTGACTTTGACTTTTGGTATTTGGTCACATTGACTCTTCTTCTTTTCTATAGGTAATCTCATATTTGTCCCCACAAGACTTTGTCTACCGTAGCATACATACATTTACGAATATGAATACCCTGTGAGTATTTACGCATCTTTATCTTTCCTCGTGAAGAAGCATATGTGGGTTGTTTTATACTTTTTGAACAGCTCTGTGTTGTTTTGAGCTGCAAACCACATTCTTTTTGCATATACTTTTTAACTGACTTTAAAAATATTATGGACCTTAACCCGATGAGCAGTGTAGTTTGTTTACTCCCTTCAAGTTGCCATGGTAAATATATACATCTTAAAAAACGTACGAAGTATACGAACGCTACACTACTCATCGAGTTGAGGCCTACTATACTTTTTACGCATGGAAACATTATCTTTTTGTATTATTTATGTACGTGTCTCTATATGCATGGATATTCTGGTTCCAGTTTCCATGTGTCATCTTTCTCCTTGTGTAAACTGAACCCGTTTGTTTCATTTTTATGTTTACGTGTGCGTACATGGAATATCAGTACAAAAGTTGTAAAAACTTGTTTAAAATTGTTGGGAACATGCGTAAAATTAATAGGAGGAAAAAGCTGAGTGACGAATGTTGTCTTGGTTCTTGGTCCTCCTTTTCCTGCTTCTGGATTTTGTTGGACGCGTGTCCCATGCCCCTGTCCATTTTATGGGGTGTCTACAAACACAACTTTTCGGCTCGTATTTATTTACATGTGTATATATCTACATCCTACATACATCTGTGCATGTCATACAATGTAGATAGACCTGTCAGCTCATCTTTATTTTTCTTTGCTGACTTCCAAGTAAGTGAAAACGGAAAGAAGAAATAAAAGAAAAAAATAAGACAGAAGTAGAAAGAGGGGACTGAATTGGACATAATAAAATGTTAAGAATCTCCAGTTCTAGTTTCTACTTTTTTTATTAGAGCATAAAAATGTTCAGAATTCTATTTTGAAAAGAATGGGCAAGAATTATGTATATATAATTTTAGGCACACAATATGAACTTACATATTTGTGTATTATAAGGTACTAACATAGTGGCAGAACGATGAACAACAGAGTCATAAATATAAATGTTGAGGATCAGCATCAGGATGATGAAGAGGGTGAATGGCACATTTCAAGTTTTAAAGCATCTTCAGCCCACATCAAATTACATGCACTTTATATCACGTCACAGCAGTAGATCTAACAGCACACACATTATACGGTGGCTTCTGTTTTCTGTTCTGTTGCACTTTAGTGCAGGGAGGTATGAAATGCAATGCAAGTCAGTGTCTACAGTTTAATGTAAGGTAATACGATGCATCAAAATCTCACCTTCACATTCTGATGATAGAGATAGCGAGTCACACTATAATGTCTACTGGAAATTTACCTGATGACTTATTACAAGTCAAGAGTTATTTGAGTGCATATATTATACAGAAATAACTATCTAGCCATAAATATAAAGATCTGATAGACAGGTTCTTCATAATAAAGTGATGATGTATGCATGTACCTGTGTATGTGTGTAGGAGCTGAAATTTGAATTTGAAAAAGATGTTGTACATACCTGTATGCTTCGTGTTGTCAGATTGGTGAAGATCAATTTTGTAAGATTTTAGATTTTATCGTCGCTGGACTTTAGTCTACACTTCTAATCTTAGATCTTATAATTTCGAAAGATATGAAACTGTACACGGACTTTTAGAAATTATGCCTTTTAACTTTTAACCTGTAAAGAAACAAACGAAAAATGGTGACATTGGTGCTAAGTTGAGACTTGAAAGAGATGTGCACACGGAAAGTATCCTACTAAACATTTATTTTTTGTAGAATAGTCATATTCGGTTAGCATAGGTAATAATATCGGCGACTGGAAAACGATAGCTGTAAGTTAGACATCTTGATTGTTGCATTTACTTATTTTACACTGTACACGCTCAGACACATCAAAATATCAATACAGTGCGATGGGAGCTCAAGCAAGAAATATCGCAGTACGACAACCTATGCACTATGAACATTTATTCTATAAGAAGAAACATATTTTTTGTGCGTTCAAAGACGCTGTGCATATAGACGGTGCATATAAAGGGGGGTGTTAGAAAGGGGTTCATATTTAGATTTGGATACAAATACTAATTGTATGATATGCGTTTTCTTTCATTTCATGACCCATTTCCTATTTCCTTTCCCATGAAATCTTACAGTCAGAGTCGGTAGAGAGTCACCGCAGCCCTCTTTTAAATTCAAGTGCACAGAGAGAGCCAAAAGCAGACTTTTTGATGCACTTAAGAGGAGAGGATGCGGAAAGTACACATAATATACCCTATGTTCCTCATAAGGACGTAATGAAAGCAAAATTGCTCCTCTCTTGAGATGGAAATGTCTCTTAAGTCGCCGATTTGAATTGGATCTCTCCCACGAGTGCTCTTTGTGAACATTAAATGGAAAGGATGGCAAATATGGACTTTAAATTGAATAAGTTGGGATTGTCAGAGAGTTGCTCCACTATGTAAATATACTATTACAAATGTACGAATGTATCCACCTTACAACTACATTCATATTTATCAGGAATTGGAATACTAATTGCACAAAATTGGCCAACCTATTTCATTGTAACTACATGGGAAATTATTCGAAAACATTGCAATTTATGCCGCGTCATTTGACCAGTTTTGATTTGTTTTTAAACTGCCTGCGAAATTCACTGCGACTGTATTCAAGTTATATAAAATATATTTTATTTGAGAACTGCAGAAATAACTGTGTGAATTAAAGCAGCGCAACAATTTTAAAACGACAAGCCAAAAAAATAATTGCTTTACACTGTAAAAATAAAACATGACGCCTACTGGCTAGTCAATTCGGAAACTGTCAATGGTAAAAACAGTCAAGAGATAATTGCTTCGATGACTGATTTATAAAGTCAATAATTAGCTTAACACTTTCGATACGTGTCCCTGTTCAAAGTCCAAAAACACAAACCCTATTCATACAGAAAACCAGAACATTTTTCATGGATACAAATCATGTGAGCATTATGTTTGTCTTGTAGCAAATTTTACAAGCTTGCTTGTACATTATCATATCGAATACAAATTTAAATTCACAGGAGACAGATTAAAAGTTTTGTTTAAAAAAATAGAGCTTACTTTCGATTTTACAATTTTAAGAATTGTGCTCTGCCCTCCGATCAAAAACCAAGCTATAATTAGAAGTGAACAAGTGGATAATTTGGAAAAATCGACTGATTTCCTTTCATTAAAATATTTCCAAACAACAGCAAAATTTTGACAGTCATTCTGCAAACGAGAAGAAAACGGAAGCAGCGACGATATATCTACACACATAAGCAACATACTGTTTTAGTGGAGGCAAACAAAAGAGTTTGCATAATCTGTCGATGTAATTTCATAGTCAGATTTTTTGGGTGTGTATACATACGGTATGATATTGTTTAGTACAAAAAATCCAAATAGAGCAATGTTTAATTTAATTCCTTTGTATAGTTGATCGCAAGAAAAATACAAACATAGGTAAAAACAATGCACTTCTTGGCGTCGCTTTTGTGAATAATTATCAAGCTCGATTTTAAAGCTTTAATTCTGTCCCACTCTAGGGTTTAACGTTAAAACAACTGAAAACGTGCATACGCAACTAACAAGCTGGTAAGCTGCCATGTTTAATTGGGGCTTGTGTAGTACAATTACATGTGAGCTAGGCAGTCAATCGAAATTAAATTGAACAAAAATGCTAATGATGATTGGACATCAAAATCACAAAAGCCACTTGTTTAAATTTTATACACAACAATCCTCTTTTCATTTTGCGCGCAATTTATTTACAATGTACAAAACTGAGAGTGACAGTGTCCTGTTCCGAATATGCCAAAACTACATACGATTGACAGCAACAAAAGAAGAAACTACACGATACCTCACAAACATATTATACATTGTGTATTAGGTACATACTACATACATGTACATATGTCAATACATGTCCATGTTGATGTTTCATGTTACCCACAGGGAAAAAGATTAAGATTATTTTATTCCAGAGCTTGAATGAATCTGACGTAATCTCTTATCACATACACATACATACATGTTTCAGATCTAATAATAAAGTCATTCAGCAAAAGCGCAATCCAATCCATTGACTGCGTTTTCGTCTATACATATAAAGTATGGCAAGGATGTGAAAGAGAACAAATGTTAACTGAACTCCCATTTATTGTTATGTACATAGTCAAATAGTACAATATACTACTTTACTATCTGATGTCATGTCTGATGAGATGGCCTGGTCGACGGCAGTCAGTCACTTCAACTTTTGATTCGAGTTTCGTGATCAACCGTCAACAGATTCAACCATAACTACAATGTAATGTCAAACTTGGAATTAAAATAAACATGAACAAAACGTTTGCTTACAAACTGCATAACTAGATTCATTTTTTCGTCCCTCATCACTTGTTTACAAAATAAACGAGAACTGCTACAACTATATCGTATATATGTATGTACGAAGCATTTTATGCAAAATTCATGACGTGTGTAAAAATCCGCCATTTTATTTATTTTTTCTTTTAATGTCGATTATCTATTATGATATAGTTAGTTGGACAGTGATTTAATGACTTGCGATTCTCATTAACATACACTAGAAGCACTTACAACCCAATAAATTTTATGTGTAAAAATGTGAAGACGTAAAATTAGATATCTTTGAGACATCCGTCGTAGTTTTGTCACTAATAATATGGACTGTGAACTTTTTAAAGCGTGCAATGTCCGGCTATATGCGGTTCGAACCTGATTTTTTGGGCCGTAGTCAATAAACTAAATACTCATAACAAAATAAGATATAGTTTGCTGAGATTGTTTTTGCAATTTTTAAATTACTTTGGAAAACGTTAAACATTTTTTATGGCGCTCCATCAGCTTTTAAAAAATAGGACATTCTATATCTACAGATATATAATGAGTATATTATCTTTTTAACTTTGCTTGGTTAATTTTCAAACTCTTTTTGCCTGACTTGACTATTCCTATAGTCAAGAGTTTAGAGCTTGCCCCCTCCGACCCACAAAATGTAAATCTACACATACATAGACTAATACATCTAAATCATGATGATGATGATGTCAGTTTTAAAATTTTGATTATGTAATGATTGAGTAATTAAGATCGCGTAAATTTCAGTCCATCTTAGTCCTCCACTACAGAAAAGGCATAACTCAAGTCTCAACGATGAGAGATTTACATTATCATATCAGTATCTGTTCTATAATGTAAATGTAAAGCGCAGCAAGAGTTAAACTTTCTTTCTTCTCTCGCTTTCCTTCTCGCTCTCTGCTGATTACCAAGATAAAGATAAGAGTGAGAGAATTATTTATGATGATGATTTATCTCGTCTACGGGATATAAAAGTGGAATTGAAATTTCCAAGAGGAAAAAACAGGATATACGGATATAATGTTACCGCCCTAGTCCATCCAAAAGAACGCACACTATAACACTGTTTATGACTGTCTTATCACTAGAAAACAGCTAAAATATATGAGACCTCATCACAGCTTTTAATTTTAACTGTGCTGTTAACCAACTAACTGTATCCATGTGTGTATAAGTATGTCTATTAGAATTTATGTATAGCTTTGACTTTGAGCTGTATTCTGTATTTTAATGACTGAAATATCTAACTACAATATTAATAGGGCTAGCATTTATAAGCACAATGTACACTGTACACACTACACACATAGTATTTATACAATCATGTGATAAACAACGCGGACTTTAAGGTTTCTAAATTTTATGATGTACATACTTACACATACAAGCAGCATGTAAATTTGTGTATGTAATGTAAAAGGAGCTGGTGCACCATATAAAAAAGTTAAATTCATACGACTAAAGACAGTTTGACCTTTTTTCTCCGGAAAGGCTCCTTCTTCTCCCATGAATATGTATCAGATATCAGGCGGACAAAATGATGTTCAAGACAATATTTATTTTCAACTATCACCTACTACTACAGAATACAGAATTACTGTGTAACTAACTCTACGACAATCTCCTTACCACCCTCTATCGACACATACTCATATGGTCTCAAATAATAGTGGAAATTTATCACTACTAGTTAATCAACAGAGTAACAGTGTAGTAATGATCGCTAGCAAACCAAAGTCATTACAATTAATTATTATCATTATTATTCTTATACTAATATATTCAAGAGCTCCTCACAAACCGTCCAACATACTTATTCGTGTGCTCGTAATACACCGTATAGTCCATAAACATAAAAAAGCAATGCAATGAAAAATTAAAGTTGCAGTTCTATACATTCCTTACAAAGTAAATATTACATCAGTTAGGATTGAGAGTCAGCAACTTTATTCAATCTTCAAGTGTCGGTAACTAACGAGTGCATATTATTATCCAGTCCTTGTACTCGGAATTAACTGTGTAGAAGCTTAGTGATAAGTATGTATATTATTATTCTGAACAAAATAGTATCATAACAGATTCTTTCATTGAAAATATTGGCAAACATTGAAAGCATAACTATTGCTGATAGTTATTAGTGGGTGAAAAAATGCGAGGTTGCAGGTTGTAGTATTCGAATCTACAGTAATTGTAATTGTTAATAGTTACTGCTGAAAAGATATGCAAAAATCTTAATTCATTCATTTGAGTTTTGATTGAATAAAGCTATCTTGAGTTATAATTTATTATTCTTAATTTGCGTCATCCCCGAAACGGAAAGAGTGACTGTTTTTCTGCGCAAAAATTTAGTTTATATTTTCCTATGCGGTGTCACACTTGATACGGATTTTGATAAGATTGCAAATATCCATGCATAAAAGTAAAAAAAGCAACATTTTTACCAAGTTTCAGATACAAACACGACCAGATTTAACTGGTAAAGGTTAGTGAAAGGGGAGGAATAAAAATAAAAATTGACAAAGTTGAATCGAGTGCTTGCAATTATAGTTGTAGGAGTTTCGATCCGAGTGTAATTGCAAGGGTGTAAATCAAATAATCTGTCATTTCGTTATCTGTGTGAGACAGTCAAAAATCAAAAGTGCATCTTTCATTCATCATTCAAGACTTTTCGTTTGATTTTATTCATTTGCTCTGTGATCGTTTTGTTGAAAAAAACACAAGTGAATTAATGTGTATTTATTCTGTATTTGCTGCCCTAAAAATTACCAGATGTCATCTGATTTGCAGAAATTCATGGCTCCATATGTAAGCAGTAAAGATGTAGAGTGTATGTATAAAGTACAAATGAGTGTATATAGATAAGTGCGAAATTTCTATGAATGTACACAATATTCATACATTTTGTGTTTTGTATACCTTTGGTAGCACAGATTTGTATGAATCGTTCACTCTCCGAGTGCCTGATAAATTTTATGGCTTTTGAATCGAGTGTTAAATTATTAGCAGAAGAATTGCATGCATGTGAATCTCATGGTACGCAATGCTCAAAATCTGTTTCTTTAAACTTATTGCATATTGTACATATAAAAGTCAGACCACGTGCTCTGTGTCAAAAGAAAGAGTTTGCTTTAGCAACAGGTTTTGATCAAAACGTCTGACATTTTTCAATTCGTCAAAACCACCAAAGACGACGTATTTAGGAGGCCATAAATTTTGCGAACACTTTTAAAACATCCATTTATGCAATGTCAAGACTTTGATTTACAGCCATCAGTAATTTATTAAATTGATCAACTTTTTCCACAGTGTGTGATAAAATATAAACTAGGTATAGTTTTTGTACTTAAACTTACTTTGTATTTATCAAAAACTTTTACTGGTATTCAACTTTGCAAATTTTTTTCTCTATTGATCTAAGAACTAATTATTTTGACGGAAAGCCGGGTTACACTACGCATGGTTAATTTGCACCCATCAAATTTTGGCAAAGCAATATGTACAATGCAATTTATACCTCTGTATGTCACAATTCAATTTTCTATAGTATACTATTGAAACTATTTAATAATACCCGCATCCTTATTTAACTACAGTGCATCACATTTATAACCTAACTTCACCAAGAAGGTGGGCTGTTAACCATTAAGTAGACATTTAATTTAATTTGGGCTGTACACGAAACAGATGGCCAAAGTTAAAAATGATGAGCATTATAGTTTATTAGATGAGATTTTGCATCTGGTCTAGGGATGCTCGCGTTGGCAGAGTCACGAAAAACCACATCCTTCTTGATATGCTCCTTTGATCAAAATTTTTGCAATGCCCTATCTCTCCTTTAAAGGCAAAGGAGCACAAAATTGACGAGGTCTAAAAACCAATAAAAAATATGCAATATTATCTTCCTAGAGAGAGATTTGACATGGGCCAAAAGGAAAAGTTCAGACACCTATAAATACGCATACATATGTAAACTTTATGCAACCGTTCCTCCATTTACTTTTTTCAGTTCGAAGGGGAAATTGGAAAAGCGGCTGCTGTTGCCCATAATGCTACACATGTATGTATGTGTATTCACGTTGTGTATAATATTGATTTGGATTGGGATTTGAATTTGAATTGACTTTAGATTTTGGATGAGAATTGGCAAGGGTATGTACTGTGTATGCACAGCATATTTGTGCAGCGTGTCGTGCACAGTGTACAGTTTGATGAAGTCGCTCTTCTATTCACTTTTTTCAAGTCGTGAGGTTCGTGCGTCTTCCAAAAAGAAAGGCAATATTGTACATGAAGACAACAACAACAAAGGAAGAAAGTGCCAAAGTCTCTCTCTCTCTCTGTTTGTGTGTGTTTCTCTCTATATGTATGCAAGTGTTAAGTTGAAAGCTAAATTCCATAATCCATAACGTGTTGTGAGGTGTTCACCAGACATGAGATAAAAAAAGCCTCGGCTATGAGTTCGACCTGACTTATATTGAGTTGACTTGACTCAAGTTGAGTGTGAATGTTCAATTGTCTTGTCTTGTTTTGTCTGGCCTTCTCTTGGCTTGGTTTGGCTCGTCTCTGCTTCTCTTTTCTGTAGAGCATCAAACAACAAACAACGACGAAGTCTCCACTTTCAACCTTTTGAATTACTTTTATCTTTTATTTAACATCACACTACGTACATTTTTTCATCTTTTTTCTCTTTACACTACTGTACAAATTTTTATGAAAAAAATTCTTTGAGACCAACAAATATTTTATGCAAAACATATTCGAGTTGAAAAAAATTTATTTATTTGTCGTTTCTCACCTAAAATTTTTTTCCTTGTTTACTTTCAGACTCTGCAGGAGAACAGCCATTTTTCTTTGATGTCCCAACTTTTGACCTTTCAATGTGGATGTGGAGTCCAAATTTAGGTTTTATTCAACGCCCGGAAACAAAGCAAAAAAGTTTCTACAGATTTTCAAAGCAAATTTGTGATATTCTCAAACAAAAAACTTTTGTGCATTCTGCATATTAATGTTTATCGTGTGCATGTATAGCTATGAAAAATATAATGAATTAAATTTGTAATTGTGAACGATGAAATAGTCAAAAAGAAGACGAGGAAAACAAAACAATAACTTTGAGTGCAGTTTGCATCACAGCGTTTGCCCTGTCACCTCCTGATAAATTGGTTCAGTTTAAAGCCAAGAATTTCACCAGTGAGCAGTGAATTGTGAACGGTGAAAGAAAAATAAATAAATACATATAAAGAGTTTGTCCCATATATTATCCATCAGTGACATGATTTACCTCCCATTTTATTTCACCCAACAAACAGATGAATTTATCTGTACTCAGCTCCCTGGTTGGTTCCTGTGTGCAAAAGTGCAGTGTCATTACACTACGTAATATAATATAAAATATATAGTTACAAAACGTCTCATTGCTTTTTTCTCTCCCAAATGAAAAATTTATTGAGAGTTACACTTTGAACTGTGCAAAATAAATAGATGACAAAACCAGTAAGAAGCAGTATTGTCAACCTCTACACTTTACATACAATAAACAATTGAAGAATATTCTCTTGTCGTCATCACCATGCCGTCGTTGGAGCCTTCCCAGAGCCCAAAACTCACTAGTTTGGGGTTCAATGGAAACTTCAATAGATCAGGAGCGTCTTTACAGTGGACTAGATATCCTGGAATTTCAAATTCAAGCATTCAAACAAATTCCACACTACATCACAGTAATAGCAATGGATATGGAAATACAAATGGAAATAGTACCAGCAACGGCAATCACGGATATGGAGCTGGACAAAACGGACATTATCATCGGCCCGCAGTTAATGGAAATGGAAATCATGTTTCTGCGAGTGCTTCTCTCACAACCGTCTTGGCTCCTCCAAAGAAGGTCGTGAAGAAAGAACCCTGCTTAATCAACCTGGATACCAAGTTGAATTCCACCTTTTTCCAATATCCTGTCTTGCCAGGTGAGTAAACCAAACCAAATATCCAACACAAAAACCAATTAAATTAAATTAAAGTTTCAGGTAAACATTTTTTCATCAATACATACAACAACATACAACAATGGATTCGTGACTCGAGAAGGCTTCTGGGCTTTGTAAACACAAGAGTACATACATAATAGATAAATTACATGAACTCGTAGTCTAAACGCTTCTCTAATTGCTCGGTAAAAAATGGGGGAAAGGAGCACAAAAATCTGTAGTCAAGGGTAACATTCGATATGTAGTTTATTGTATTATATTGAATCATAAAAGGAAGAATTCCTAATAAGCTTGAGGTTAGGATAGAGAGAAAGATGGAAGGAATGGGGTTGTTATTAACAGCATTAGGGCTTATTATCCAAAAGATTTAAATTCAGAGTCAACCCATTTCCCTGTGTAATAAATGCAAGATTTATGGACACTGCACCATTTTTCGACATACATGGAGCTAAAATAACGCCAGAAAAGTTATGTATGTGCATTCAGTGCATTTCATTTTTGGTGCATTTTTACGGCCTACCCTGCAGTTTGTGCATTACATCTCACACATCACACGCTGAAAGTTTTAAGGAAGAGTTTATACATAGATAGTTGATGATAACTACATACTCAATATGTTCATGGATATGGTGAGACCTTAAATGAAGGATGACACATCAAAATTATAGATCACACCAGAGATGCATCCAGTCAGCCAAAGTTGAGTAAAGTTGGCTCAGTTGGATGAAGAAATTATAGATATTATATATAACTATGTAGGTGTATCTACATAATGTCGATGCCAAAATGCATGCATTAGAATAATATTTTGGGTATCCAGGACCAGGATGTAAGATACATAAATACATGCATACATGCGGGATGAAAACGAAAACAAAAATGGAAATCTTTTCCTTCTATAAATGTAGGCATATCTACATACATACTTGGTTTGAGTTCTTTCCTCAATCCATGCATGAAATATTTGTTCATGTGTTGTTTTCTGTAATGTTATTTTGTGTCTTATGTTGTGTCATGTTATTCATGTTGGGTTGTGCTACGCGGTGTCTGCGGAATGGATGAGTTGGGATGAATATGTTGTGGATGTTTTGTAGTGTTTGTGGTGTATTTAAAGGTCATGACGAAGAGAATCGTCATAAATTATGGAGAGTTCTAGTTAAGTGTTAAGCTCTCTCACATATGGAATGAAGGTGTCGGACCACCAGACCACCATGAAGAAACTCTTGAGCAGAGATGAGATTTTTCCCTATCTCTTTCTCTCACTCTCTCGTCTTTTTTCATCTGCATCTCCATCTCCCTGGAGTCTCTCTCGATATCTCTCTCACTCGGCGCTGCTCTTTTCTTTCTATAATATGCATCCATCTCACAATGTAACCACGACTACAACTACTCCAACACTTTTAATCTAGTGCAAAGAATTATCTCGCTCCCCTCTAACCCTTTGAGTTATCCAATCGCTCTTAATAATCTCCATTCTCTACACTGGCTATAAATGGAAGTATGGAAATTTTGACGGTGATGTGGTAATTACAGTCAAATTATAATAATGTTGAACATGACCCTTTATTTGATGGCACCCTTCATTAAAAACCTCTACCACGGTTTTGCGTAAACATGGAAGAGCAAGGGGCAAAAAACATTACCTTTCATAAATCCAGGAATACTCACAGCTTGTGCAAGAATCAAAGCTCTGAACACAAAGCTGTTAAAATTACGTACGTTGAAAATATTTAATGCACACAAGTACATAACTTTTTTAGTATTTCCTTTTTATTTTTGCAGTTTTATCTTCATGTTTAATTTTGTGCTAGTTTTAAACCTTAAGGTTCCGGCTAGGTTAAAACGTTTGTCCAAAGGTATTTGGCACGAAAGAAAATTAGGACTTTGTAAAAATCTTTATGGTTGACGAGGGAAGAATGAATGGATCAATAAAAAAGAAGGGAAGTTGTTTAATTGTAAATATTCTAAGAATGGGATAATGCTCGTTGAATAATTTACTTATGTATTCACTTCCCATTAATGTTTTGATTAAGTACTTAAAGTACATACTCAGTTCCCATGCATACAATTACTTGTACGATTTGAACTTATTGACATATTTTTATTTAGAGATGTTTTATCAATAATACACCCGTCAAGTTTTCTCTTTGGTTGAATACATCGGACGAGCAGCTAGCTCATCCGTTCATTTTGCAAGATCGACTAGAATTTATGATTCTTTATCACAACACTTTAAGTACTTTAAGTTTGCAAGAATAACCGACGATGAATACATTAAAAATAAAAAGAGCTTAGACTTGCAGTTATCTAGCTGAATTTTCAATACATGTTGTCATTTATATATGTAGTAATAATATCATCGCAAATATTTATATGCACAAAGTTTAAAGAAACATACAATGTAGTATCTTTTTACACTTTTTAAAATGCTATACACCTATATACGTGTATAGTAATGTATTGCATGCATAAGTACAGTCTACACAAATATTTATTTGATTATCAGCCTTTGTACTACACGTTTTTCCATTAATGGGACAGTAAAAAGTTCTTTCCTGGTAAATAAATCACAAAATACATACATATTTACCAAATGTATGGAGAAGGCAGCTTCTTTTATATTGCCTATGCTATGTAATGGACTTTTCAAATATTTTGAATGTGGGCTATTTGTTTGTTCAACAGTGAACATCATCGAGCGAAAGGGAAAATGGAAATGGATTTTCCATTTGAAGAACCGTGTCCACACATGATAAGTAACGCATTGGAGAAAAATGTTTTCATAAGCACAAGGGAACTTTTTTCCTTACGTTGTCGTCGTTCATACATCTGTAAACCATACACTATATATACCTATCATACACTTTATATTTTCAGCACATGCTAAATTTTCCTGCACAGATGAGAAAAATCAACCGGCATCTTCATTTTGCTTTCTCAACCCCTGTCTCTTGAATCCCGTTCCTCATCATTATTATTATCATATCATCACAGTGGTGGAAGTTGGCTCGTTCTCATTATTGTTGTTCTTTTCTGTACATAAACCGACCGGAAGTTTCGTTTACCACCAGCAAAATTTACTTTCCAATATTTTTCTTAACTCTCTTTTTTTATGCTACCGCTCAACATTCATTCAGCCACTCACTATATGAGAGAGAGGGAACATAAATACATGTACTGGAAACAGGAAAAAGAAAACTGGCACTGTATTGCCTCAATTCATGCACTGGCTTCAAAACTAGAAAACGGAAGAAGCTATTAGAGAGAACCTTGTCGTTGTCATTGCTTCTTCTGGGATGTATACTAAAGGCATCTTAGGTGCATATTGCATACATAAGTACTTTTGAACTTGTGCCTGTTCTACATTCAAAAATATACAGAAAATGAGGCTTCTTCTACCAATGTGCAGTATGCATGCCGTTAGCATAACATAACCTTACGAAATTAAACGAGGATTAGACAGAACTGGAACTGGAACAGAAGCAGGGGCAAAATAAAAACCAGTAGCAAGCCAAATACTGTTCAGCATGCTATGTGCATGTAAAAAACGTAGAAAAATATACAAGAGCATGGTTGATGATCTTCTTGCATTTCTACTGTGCTGTACTTGTAAAAATTCAAGTATGATTTTTAAAAACACTCTTCATTTTTAAGTCCATACATTTAAGCTACTACATATACGGATGCAAAATATAAGGCAAAGACACAGTCATGAAACAAAGAAAATATCTTACGAGAAGTCTGATCTGTTCAGCTCGTCCCACTGTTTGTTTTTAAACATGTGCCCCATGTCTATGAACTAATCATTTGTGTACAGCTCTATCGTGTTACTTATCAATGCATTTATAGTAGATATGATATAGCCTGTCAACAAAGACATGAGTAGCAAAGAACTACTCGTATACCCGTATTTTCGATATGTACGGGCGTTTGCTTTTCATTAGAAATGTTTCGGTGCCTCATACACAAGTATACAAGTACATAAAGCAAATGTTGCATGTTGCATACTGTAAACTGTAAGCCCAAGGTATTTCAGATCATGTCAAGGTATATGATGAGAATGAATGGGTCGGCTTTCTTTTCCCGGTGCCCATGTGCAGTGATGCAGATGCATCCCAAAAAACGAATCGCTGAAGCCTCCGTGTTTTATCGGAATAACAACAAGAAAAGGCGCGGAAACAGTAGCCAATTTTTTAACCTCTGTCTTACAAATCAAGTTTGAATTCAAATACTTACATATATCAGTACAAGTTCCAATGCAAATGTGAGATAGGATGATTTCCATGTGATTGCCTCTTATATCTGTTAGTCCTAGTCTCCTAGTATTTTACCAGCCTTTTTCCTTTCATCACCTTACACATATGTGTGTAGTTATAGAAATCAAATGCAGATGCTCTTTTTCCTCCCAACAGTACGTGAACCAATTTCTTTAATATAGTTGTGTATTATAATAGCCAGGACTCACTACATTATAGCGGGTAAGATTCTGTTTTTTGTGACACATACTCACATAGAAAGTTGTTGTTGTAGTAGGGAAGAAATGGAGATTTGTACTGTGTCATAAATATAAGTCGGAATTTCTTGGATATTAATGTATACAATATACATGCTACATGCATCTATGTAAGTGCTATTTAGTTGTGCCAGATAAAGTGCACATGATGCAATATTCTACTCCAATATGTGACAATACTTTTGGCTCCTATTTATGTGCCTGCAACAAAAAACTTCATTTTAAATCCATGGCACAAATATATTACATAAAGTATAATCTAAATCTAAATATTGCATACATATGAGTAAGATGAACTTAAAATACAAATTATATCTGCATATTGTATGCATAAACTTGTAGCTTCAACAGAGAATATGGATTTGTCGGAATGCATAAAAACATGTACAGTACATATTATGTGTAAAGAAATTCCGGTATGCCTCGACGTATTTCTTCCTCTGTTGACTGCGTGTTATTTTAGTTTTATTGACTTCCTTATAGATTTTCGATCAGCTTGTATCTACATTTATAAGATATTTTTGTCTTTGCTGTTTTTCCTAACTGTATTTGAAGATTGAGTGTGATCCAGTCACGTTTTTCATTTGTTTTTCCTTTTGCCATTCTTCTTGGTGTAGGAAAGAGGTGCGAGCATTGTACATTGTACGATGCTTGTTTAAGTTGAGCTTGGCTCTGGAAGATTCTGCATTTTCTATCTTTGTATATCCACATGCGTATGTGATTTACAATATGTGAAATATTTATATGCATTGTACAAGGTGCACGGGGCATAAAGGATAAAGGAGGATAAGATGTAAACAAGGAGAGCAAAAATAGAGACGAGTCTTTGAATAGTATGTAAAGTCGTGGGATGTACACTTTTTGGATGGGGGAGATATGCATATAAATTTGCATCTTAAGCCTAAAGATGTATGTTCATGTGTACATAAAAAGGAAGCAAGAAATACATCAAGATGCATATATACGTATACATTATACATATGTAGAAGTATACTTTTATTTATGTACGTTATTTACACATGGTGAAACATAGACTGGAGGATAGAAAAAGTGTAACCAAGTCGGGTTAAATATAGAAGGGAAACGCAGCAGTGGTTCGTCTCTCCCTGCCTGTGTGTGTTTTACTATCTGTATTTGCTATTGGTTTGGTTTGTTGCTCATCCCATGCTTGTCCCATCTTTTACTTTTTACAGTACATCTTCTTCCCTCTCATCTAAAGACACTCTCATTCCGATTGCCATTACGATTTCTATTGCATTGAGTTGGATTGCACGTACAGATAGGGACATATTACTTTCGTACCCAGCATTAACATCTCAGACTCGGGACTTGTCGCGAGCTATATACATCTTCCCGTTATTTCTTCTTCCTGTGATTTTTGAGCCATCATCTGTCTCAACTCAACTACGGCGTAATCCTCTTGTTCGCGCTTTTCTCTTGTGAGGACTGCTTTTGTAACCACTATGGTTAGTTGCTATGCACACCAGCATCAGATATGTGTGTGAGACTACGAGTGTCAGTGCCTCAGTTTGCGTGTGTATGTGTGAGTACGTAGACTACATTTTAGATTTTATGTGAGGCTCCAAACTCATTTTAAAGTCAAGTTCAGCTCTACCAAAGTGTCATATAAATGCGTAGAGACCCCAAAAATGAAGCTAATTCTAAATCTAAAGTTAAAGCTCAAGCTCAGTGTACGCCAAGTTATGAAGCCACCGCCACATAATTAGCAGTAAAATGTATTTTGAGTCTATATATGCACAATATGTGTATACATATCTATATTATATGTAAAAGAGTTGGCGACACACGACGTCAAAAAAACAGAAACAGTCAGAGTTGAATTCGAATTTTAAAAGCCGAAATCTAATAGTGGAAAAAGTACCAACAAGTTAAAGTTCCTTATAGCCAGCATCAGACGAATATCTTATGGACCTGGTAGAAAACTGTATCTCAGTTGCCAGACAAAATATTAAATAGATATTAGTAACGTTATGTTATCGATATTCGCATGAAGACATTTGCTTAGCGAAGCGTGCGTCAGCTTGGTCACTGAAAAAAATTGAAATAGAAGAGCAGTGTTAAAAAAATTCTTTGCAGTGTATAGCGTAATACTTATGTGTATATATACATAAGTATGTGTTGTGCTTGTTAAATTACACGATGTTACATTATATGGTATCACATCAAAAACCATCCGTCGTCATCATATCAGAAATCGGAACGCTGTAGTGTTGGACTCAACGTGACTTTTTTCAAATTAAAAATCCTTCAGATTCCAGACTCTAGACTCTTGACGCTGTTCAAAGTCAAGCTTCGTGATCGTATCGATATATTGCCTATTCCTATACTAATTTCTGTGGATTAAATTTCAGTTTCATAGATGCGTAGTTTCATATACGTCAACAGTTAAGAGTGTGGTGAAGTGGAGAGTTTGATGGCTTCCCACCACTGGCTGATTAAATTCCGCCTTTGGTGACGATACAAATTTTAAAGATTATTCTGAAAGTTGCCCTTATGTTGTCTACCCATGTACACACTGTTCTCAAAATACTTTTTTTATTAAAATCGTGGCAAGTTTAACAAAGTACTTTTTGGATTTTGGTTAAAGTAAAGGTCAGTGGGATATCGAATGTCACAAATGGACTGTCAATAACATTGCTACATATTTTATACCCAAAGAAAGTGATGTGAAATTTTCAAAAATATATTTCTAAAGAAAGTTTTGCAAGTGAGCTTTGAAAATTTTACAAACCAGCAACATACGGTATCTTAACAAAAAAATATTTAATCAATGATCATTCTTTATTTGTTGATTCTTCTTTGCTCCTGAAATTTTACTTCCAGTTTGTATGCGCTGTTTCATGGAAAAATTAATGAATCTACTTTTTTAGGCTTTCTAAAAACTACAAAAACATACATACATATTTGTCTGTATGATCTAGAGATTACTTTGTAATTGGATAGCCGTTTTTGCGTTTGATACCCGGATATTTTTAGCCTGTTAATTTGATTCTTCGCTCACCAATCTTCAAGCTCATCCTTTTTTCTCCATCCATAAACGTAACTACGTATTGTACTGACTACACCGTGATTTTGCAGTGGCTATGCTAACTTTCTTGTTTATGCATTCTGAATTCAAAATTCTTAGGAAAGGAAATACATGGGAAAAGGAAGAAAAGTGATGCATAAATAAATAAACGAAGCAACAGAAATGTACGATACTTTGCCATTCTATTGTGCAATGGGAAACCATTGAATGTAAATTTTCGAATTTTAAAAAATACAACACAAAATATAATGGTCCCTTTTGTTATTATTATTCCTTTCCTCTATAGTATCAGGTTGTAAGGTTTTTGCTCCTGTCCAAATGCACAGTCTGGTCGTCTTCTGAGTGTGCTATAGACTAGCGTTTGACGTGTACTGGTTGTATTTTTAACACAAAGAAGGCATACAGAAAAAACTCCTTTTCTTTTTTATGTTTGTCTATACGTAACACACGCCATGCGAAAGTACGAAAATGAAAGACGCGCCAGGTTCAATAGCAAGTTATATACAACGCCATATTTTTTGCATAAAGACAGCGTATTGTGTCTGACACCTTAAGCTAAGGGGGAAGAAAGACGCAAAATTACGGCACGCACAGGTGTAAGCAAACGCACGTGTGTTTTTCTTTTCCCTCTCTCTTTCTCTCTCACTCTCTTGTATTTTTGTACCAGAGTAAAAGGCATATTGAAAGACGCATAACTGAGAATAGAGTCTTAATCCTGCATAAAATTCCAGTCAGACGGTTTCTGTTTGCACATGTAAAAAATTGTATGCTTGAAGCAAAATAGGGGAAAAGACAGTGAACGAGCGAGAAAAGAGGCAAAACTGAAAGAAAAAGTATGTGTGTGTGTGTGTGTTAGAGAGAGAGAGAGAGATAGTGAGAGAGAGTGAGCTGACAGTTCGTTGAGTGACAAAGCCCAAAGAATACACACCGTGAATGTTTTCACAAAGGTCAAATGTCGAAAGTCGGCTCATTCCACGATGTTCCCTGACAACAAACACTTGCATCTTTGTTTCAAATTTGTATCGCGCAAATAACAATGAGACACACATTGCAATGCACTGCCAGCTCGAAGATCTTGGATAAGAATTTTCCTTAATTTCGGCAAATAAACCAATTCATCCACAAATATAAATTGTTCTGAATCTGAAGTTTTTTTTCCTGCTTAAAATTTGTTTTCATTATGGTTACTCCAGAACCTGAAAGTAAAGTACAACAAAATATGAAAATAGAAAAGGTAATTTCAAACAAGTCTATGTATACTCAAAATTTGCCTCAAAATTTAAAGGAGAACAGCGCACACTTAATACTCCACAAAGTTAAAGTTGAAAGTGCACAACATGAACAAGGCGAAGGTCACATTGATTAGCATTAAAGCGAAACATGTGTATCATTTGCAGTATAAATATAAGTTATACTAGTTAGCAAACTGCGAGGGTTTTTTTAACCTAGGGCATTTTCAATGTGTATTTTGCTTTGAAATATTGTGTGTGTAAATCTAACGTAACATTGTTAGTTGCCCTGCCTCTAGTTACTATTGAATACATACCGTACACAACATTTTGAACATGCTGGAATTGCAAATGGCGAATTATGTAATACAATTAATTTAAAAAAATAGAAGAAAAACTAATAACCCCAGGCAAGTATGTGTTTAATGTTGGGTAGATTTTACAGCATGTATATGTTTTGAATTTCTTCATTGTAGTCATATCATTATGAGATGATCGTCAAGCAGGATCGGCATTAGCATCAACATCATAATCATAATCATAGTCATAATCGTTTCGACCACAGAGAATACCAGGAATATGTAATGAGGAAAATATAAACATTTCGTAAATTTTTCATGCCATGTTTCTCTAATTCGGCATTTGTTGTGTCTAGCCGTACAACATTCAAATTCAAGTAAAAAAATCAAATCACAGCGGAAAATGCAAACTTTTTAATTCAAAGGCAAACACACAACATAAACTACAATATATTACAAGATACACAATATGCATAATGTGCACTATGTATTATGGTGTGGCGCTATTCATTTTCATTACTGCAAGGCTTGTTAAAAAAGATGAGAAAAAGGTAATGTTAGTCGAATGATGCATATAAACGTGACGATAAAGATCTGAAGAATTATAAACACACAAAGATACAAAGTCAGTCTGATTACATTTGATTTTGATAAGTATCATTTGGAGTCGTCCACAGCATGGACTCGTGTAAATAATATAATCAAGTCCAGTTCAATCCAATAAGATTTTTCAACTAACCAACTTCGTGTCACGTATTTGCCATTAAGAGCATATGTACATGCATATGAAGTATGCATACAGGATATAACACATAGTATACACGTTACACAATGTTTTGTATCACGAAAATTGCCCGAGCTGTACATTATAGTACCCTTGTAAAGTTAAATAACAGAGCGATAGAGAATAACATGAGCAATGAATGAGGTGTACGTATGTAGTGGAAATGTGAGCATCATTTAATTATGCCTGTATTTTATAACAACAAAAGTCATTAAGGATTAACAACAACTTGTAATTGTAAGATGACTTTTATACAAAGGCTTGGTTTGTGTACTGTGTACATCTGGTGTAAAGTTAAATTATGTAGCAAAACGGGTAGACCAAACTGTACCTGCAGCTGTGAGTTTTGGTGCAATCAAAAGAAATTTGCATCAAAATTGTAAATACAAGAGATTAGAGTATCAGAACCAGCTCCATGCATGTTAGAAAAAGTTCTCAAGTGCATGTTGTAAGGTTTTTATTTGTAAAACAGTAGACTGCAGGAACCTTTATCACGAACCGCTCAAGAAATGCTATTGTAAATGGTAAAATATGCAAGTACGTTTTTGATCAACTTTGATCTGTGCAATCCATGACTGCTTATGAAAAGGAGCACGCCATTTGAGGTTGAGCATCAAAGATGAGTACACAGCACTTCTTTTAAAATTAGAGGTCCAGCCAACCATTAAAGTTTGCGTTTATTTTTTTTATGAAATTTATTGTTTTATGTTTGCTGTTTCACACTTGCAAAGCATACTTGAAAAGCAAAAATTAAGTTCAAAAGTTTCCCTGTTCCAGTTTTTGAAACAATATTTTTGCTATGCAAAGATTCAACTGCATCACTTTTTTTGAACGTATACATAGGAATCATGTGTGAGAATTTCTAGGGAATCTCAAGAATTTTTTCTGCAAACAGAATCGTGTCTTTAATCTTTAATTTGTGGGTTTTCACATCACTGAAAGTGTTTGGACTCGTGCAAGCATCAACACCATTCTCAAAGAGTTTTTTGCCTTTTGACTAGTTTATTTGTTTTGTCCTTTTCCCTATTCTGTTATACGCGCTGCTGTTTTGTTTGTTGTTCTTCATATGCCTTAATGAATATTAAATGCCTGCATGACGCTGGACATTGTTGAGCTAACTAAATCGCCAACGCAACGATCAAGTAATATCCCTACTCTCCTGATGCTACAGAATTGGCCTTGAGACAAATTACTGGTATTAGTACAATTAAAAGCCTTATGAACAGCAACAACAGTACAGTAAGTTGATCATAGCTAGACCGCTCGCAGATACATATAGGAAAAGATAGCAAATATCAACAAAGAAGCTGTCTATACGAGTTTATTCGATCAAGCACATATAGAGAGAAGCCCAGCCGATGGTCTTTGCTACTTCCTTCACAAAACTACTTGAGAATCTTTTGCACGATGCTCTGTTTACTGTTTACTCTATATATCAGCTAGTGTTAAGTCACTTGAATCATGTACAGTTGATCTCTGCATTATTTGTGTATAGTTTCAATGTACACAATCTGTAGTTTATTTTGTTAAGCACGTAATTGCATACACAAAACTATCGTTAGAGCATGCACACTGCACACAGCGAATTGGAAATTGCACAGAATTTGATAACCATGATATAAATGGACATCATAATATAGTTAATATTTGCCGATAATTTACGACAAAGAAGTCAATATTAAGTGAGGCATCGTGCGCTTTGATTTCGATTTTGATGTGAAGTGTAAACCTCCATTCTCAATTTCATATTCCATTCTACACGGTATATGAATTTTAAAATCTTGCGTCCTCATGTCATGATATATGGAATATGATCTGATGGAAAACCGTCGATTCGCCTTCCTCCTCCTCTGTTATAAAGATACAATTAGCGATGCTTTTGCCTTGGCTTGCCTCCAATTTAAATTGCAAACTTTTTGTGCTCCCATCGTTCACCGATCCAGATTCTATATAATGTCAGAAGCAGAACCATAACATATGTAGCATCAAATTGGATGACCAGCGAATAAAATTCATTTAGTCATGTGGCATATAATCAAACCATATGTATGTGTATACAAATATATTACCTATATAGAGAGTGTCTGCTGTATATTGTATGCATATAAATTGTATTGCGCTCCATATTATTCTTACTGGTTGCTAAAAGTTCGTATTAAAGATTATTACTATTGCTGTAATATATTTTGTACATTTTTATAAAAGGGAGCAGATGAAATGAGCTGCAATATAAAGATGAAAAAGTTTGTAGGTTATAACTTGTAACATTTTTATATTTTTTATTGGAGAAACGAGAAGGCTCCTTTGATATAATAGTCAAAGATGGGTATAAATTCTTATGTTTATCTGCAGTACTGACACAAGTCAACGAGGACCTTGCTTATTGCATGCCAACTGGACTCTGGATATTAGATATTGGATGGCGGAGTTGGGAGAAAAATATTTTGCATCTAAAAGTTCAACAGCAGCAGATGGAAAACTGTGTACATAATAAGTAATAAGATTACATTATTATTATTATCGTCATATTTTTGAAGTAATATAATAACGATTTTATTGCTGTCGACAAACATACATACACAGAGCACAGAGATATACGCCGCATCTCTGATGGCTTCAAATAACTTTAGCTACTAGTAAAAGCATTGGCAATAGACGCAATATATGCACATACATACATGCATATAAAAATATCTAAAACTGTAGAGAGTAGAGACCAATGTGAGCGAATAGACAGAAACAAGGAACAGTCAACGACTAGTCATATCATCCTTATCGTTATCAATAAAGAGAGCTGACAGTTTTTTTTCATTTTTGATTCCTTTGTGCTCACCAGTCATCAAGTTGATGTGTTGGTGAATAAACGCCGTCGTGTCAATTACATTTTTGTTTCTTGTTCCACTTCCAGCTTCAACGTGAATTGAAATTTGAACGGCTATCGAAATGATATTAATTCGTCAAGAACAGTAACAGTTCAAAATATTCTCTTGAGTTCTTCTGTTCTTCGTCTTATTTACGATATTTTTATTCAAAACAGTATAACAGTTGCTGCTTTGTTCACCACCGTCTAGTTTTATTTTTACTTTCAACAGTGCAACGGCCATTTTCCCGTGCGTAATTTGTACAAGTGCTTGTTGTTCAAAGGTGATTTAAAATTGCCATAATAAATTTATTTTTCAAGTCATTAGTTAAAGTGTACAGTGTAACTAAAAAGCTAAGCTGAGATAAGTGTTTAGACGTGGAAATAAAACAAGTGTACATTACCGTGATTTCTAAAGTTTTAAAAAAATCAATAGATTGGCCTGAATTTCGGAATTATTTTTCAGTCACGTGCTCGCAATCGGATGTTAAATCAAGTAAAAAATAGTTTTTAATGTTTCTGAACCAAAGTCAAAGCAACTAGCCTTTTGACTTTTATTTGACGGTAATGTTTAACCATAAAAATCACGAGGATAAAATCATAAGACCCTTTTTGTTTGCATTCAGAGCCAATTAGTCCTTCGATGAGCGTAATTTGGCTGTCAGTTACGTATTATACTGGCATTAACTACATAAATATATAAACTATCAAGCTCACATGGTCTATATGCATACTGCATAATTTATAGCATAACTTGAGCGAATTTGAAGCTGTCCTCTGTCCAGCTGTGGACATGTATTCATATATGTTTCCGATTTGGATCTCAATCTTTCAATTAAACTGACGAATGACTAATGAAACTTAAAGATTCAAGTGTACATTCAGCAATGTGCTTATAGAACTTAATGTCATCATGTCATCATATCTTTGGCGATAATCTCATGTTTCCACACATTACGAGATCGTCCACATGTCGTGCTTGTCAAATTTGCAATCTGGGTTCTGAAACGACTAAGTTTTATTATGATTCAATTCGTTAATTGAATTTTCTTTCATCTTCTTTCACTTCAATATAACGGATATTTTACTGGTGTAATAACTAATGATAACTGGGAATTAAAAGGTTGACATTTGTAACATACGGTGTATGCATCCATATTCTACATGTAGTATAATACGTGATAGTTGTAAATATCTCAAATAGTTTTATGCCAGGGGAAATTAGCAGACAGTTGTTAGTATTTGCATTCAAAATGTACATTTTATTCAAATTAGCCGAAATCTCATGCTGAGATGGTCACCCAAAGAGAAACGAATTGAATCCAAAAAATCCCATTAGAAAACAGAGTAGAACAAATATATGTACAAAATATTAGTACAAAAGACAGCATATGTGTATTCTGCTGATGTTTGCATGAAACGTCTGCGAAAAAAATACAAAATTTGTATTTAATATTAATTTTACTTGATAGTTGCCCACACAGAAACCTTTTTACATTGCCGTAAAGGACAACATTTGAGACATTTAAGACAGAGAACATTGTACAAATGTGAAGATAAAAAGGCCCATTTGTGTAAAACGTATTTTTTATATTGCGCATTTCCTCAGTTTGAGAAGAAACTAGACTGATTCTGATTTAAATAAAACGATCATCATTTAACTTGATGAGCCATAAATAAGGTAACAACCACATTACGTGGGACTATAAGACATAGAACACAATTTATATTTCACGTATGTACATGTAAAGTACAGTGTAGGAAAGTAAGTATACACATGTATGTTCAAAATCTTGGGGAGAGGCTACACATTACATATCTACAATAACTTGAGTTTACGGATATTAAGATTTGTATTCATTATGTATCAGCTATTAATCTACAATAGCAGAGGCATGAAGTAAACAATTGTACGGCAAATTTACATGATGAGACATAATGGAGAATCGCATGCATGTAAATTTTGAATTAAGGTATGACTTGTCTTTTTTCGTGGTCGATGGAGCGCAGCCACAGTATCATATCATCATGATTACACTATCATACAATATTTTATTTTATTGTTTAGGGTTGATAGTTGATATGATATGAACATTGTCCATGGCAGTCTTCTTGTTTTTTACTGCTACTCCTATTATTGACTCATCATACATGGTTTGGATTTTCTTTGGATACTTAAAAACAAAAAACTCTTGCTAACAAAAGATGCAACCACTATGTATGCATGAATGATATGCATATTCCAGGAAAATATAGCAATGTTTTTGTTTTATGGTTTTGACTGAAGTTTCAGCTCCGGCGAATATTGTGAAACGCTAAATGTCCTTCAAAAAACTGCAAACATATTTGCAAATCATGTTTTGTACATCATAGGGTACGTTTTGCGTATCAAAATGTCCAGAAGTGAAAACGAAGAATGCCATATGACACACCCTGCTGGATGGTAATCATGACATTTCTAACTAATAAATTAAATGTCTGACAGCCTACTTTCTGCAGAAAAAATTCCAAACCTACATATACATAAGATGCTCATCATTTTGAATTTTCAGCATAATAAGCAAAAGATAAAGGCTGTAGATAAACAACGTGAAAACTTTGATTAAATAACGAAAATGCGGTAAAATCCATTCAAAATTACAAATTTGATTTTCTGGTCTGAGATCTTATCTTTTATCACTCTTCCTTGATTAGAGCCAGGAAAACAACAACAAAAAGCAAAATAAACAGTGACCTTCAGTTTTACTCCCATGATTGTATTTTTATTGTACCTATACAATAAATGTATGTATGACCCACTGGTCTGCTAAAAGATGAGCTTGGCAGTTTAACTAGAACTACAGTATATAAAACAATTGAGTTCCATCGGCTGCGGGGTCGGAAGCAAATGGCT
>JAQIVE010000015.1:0-80780 GCA_034698285.1 Sminthurinus bimaculatus
GGTTCAACGTTGCAGTTTCTGTCTGTGTCAAATCAAAGTGTATATAGTGTACAGTGTTCAACTGCCTATAGTTTGCTAGTGCCTCTGCACATATACTGTTGAACTGCTGATTGAATGGCTTATGTGAACTGCGCGTATTTAGTATGCAATTATTTGTACACGTACACACACTAACCAATTCATTCGCTCATTCATCGTCCACTGCAATTTGGAGTAATAAACAATAAAAAAAACCCATTACCGTCGTTTGTGCATCTGCCGTATGTACGTATGTATTTACAATTTTAAATGTAACGCGTCTGCCTGTCTGGGTAGATATTGTGTACGTATAAACTATGAAAAAAACTATAGAGCCGGCTATGTGTACAAATTGAAGAGGAAGAAGCTGTTATTTTACTGTATACATATTAAAATATATTATGATATTTAGCGTTCCATGCATACAACATATATAATGATGTTTTTCAAAGTTAACTTTTGACTCTCATTTTTTATGTCCGTATGGATGTATGTGTATATTATATTACAACTTTTGACATTCAAAATATGGAACAAATTCTTGTAGAGACTGTGGTTTTGATTCTTTATTTTCTCTGCTGCTCTCCCTCTGAGTAAATAGATATGTGTGTAGGGAATAAATAAAGGATAAGTATAGCTTATTGTAGTGTACAAAAGACTGTTTTTGAAAATGGACGAGATTGAATTTCCGAAATTGAGCCCTGACTAAGTTGAGTTGAGTAAGTCTAGTTTTCTATGTCAGAGTTTATATACCTTTGTTATCATGCATATCCCGACATGTCCTCTATTTTAGGCTAGCTTTTCATTGCTTACAACTCAGGTTCTCGCAATGTATTGTAATACTTACAAACGTAACTTGAACAACATATATTTAATAATAGAAGTAGGTAGATTAGACAATTCTTAATTCTTGTCCTAGTCCTCTGGTTTTTGTGCAGGTCATTTATTAATTCATTACATGTGTCATTTCTGTCAAAATTTATGCATATACACACATGGCTTTATGCTTTGTAGTGTATAGCAATAGTGAAGAGTATATTAGTAAGTTGTGGTTACTGTCTTTGGGTGGGTGTATTTTTTCATAAAAGTTTACGAGCTCCTTGTACTTGTGTGGCTTTTTTGTTATAGATCTTTTTTCTTCTTGTTTCTTGTTCTTCCCCTCAACATTTTCCTCGAATATATGCAATAAGTTATGCGAATTGGTAAAAAGCAAATTTAATAGAGAGTTTAATAAGCATAGTTATAACTTATACGTTAGAAGATACCTCAACTGACATATGTTCAGGATGACATTTTACCTTTTCAAACTTAGGGCAGGTAACTATCATCTGATTAACTCCAAGTCGTTCCTATTTACCACAGTCGCAATACCTTTCTTGAAGAAAAAATTCATTAACCAAGAGGGAAATAAGGGTTGGATTTCTTGTTTTAGTTTCCGTTTCTCTAGACCCAGGGCTACTAATGAACAAACTGAGCACTAAAAAAATGAAAAAATCGACTTAAATTGAATTATGAGGATGGGCTAAAGTTTATGTATCAATTTTAGCCCGAGACTTTTCGCTACTCCATATCATACACACGTATGAGTTATAAGGTTAGGAGTAAAATGAGCCTTTTACCTATATTATTACATTTACCTCAGAGCAAAAATACAACAAAGTAAAAAAGGGTAGATCTGCAAGTTACAAAGTTGGAACTGGGACTGGCCCATAACTTTAAAAGTGCATATTTGTAATAATTTAATACTGTTTAAAGTTTACCATTATCATTGACATAAACACAAATATAATTGAAAGGGGTTCATTGCATTTAACATTCAGGGCTTAATTGATATCCAAAAATGTAAACTTTTACTGTAAATATTATGCTATTACAAATTACTACCATCTGTTGTCTGCAGTATATGTACATGGTACATATTTAAAAACTTGTATATTACGTGTACATATGCTTGTGAGTGTGTAGAAATTATACGTTTCTCCTTTTACTTTTATGGTCACAATGTATCGAGTAATATTTAATATTGAGGAAACTAACAGGATTATGAGCATATTTGGGAATAAATATTCGATATTTTTAACATCATTCTTCGAAAACTTGCATCAAACCAGAAAATAATAGCTAGTTGTACAAATGTGAAACGTTTGCTACTGTGGCACGAGTATGCACAAAATAATAAAATTATGTTGATGCTAATTATCATTGTTGTTGACGTGTTAAAATTTCATATGTGTGCATACGAAAAATGGAGAAAATAATTCGAGGTCATGTTTATGTCATGCTGACTGCTTGCTGATATAACGCACAATTGAGGACTTTCAATGTGAGTAAACTTTGTGAGTAAATGTCTCTATAGGAAATAAAATGGGACATATTAGATACGGATATTCGCCGAAAAGCAGCTTCCTTTTCTTTGGATTCCCTTCTGTTTCTTACACAGATCTTCGTCTTGCAGAGCTTGAAGTTGAAAGTAGATAAAGTAACCTAACTGAGTTATATTGTGTGATAGAGTTAAAGAGAGACATTGAAATTTTGTAATTTATGAATGGTTACTACCGCGGTGCTATTGAATGAACAGCGTGTCATAATTTTTAGTTCGCATGCAACTTATATCATGTTGTTTACCATTTGTTTATTTATTATACGCATTGTTATTATCATTATCATTATTATTGTGATTGCTAATACATTACATTGTATTATATATTATCATATTCCTTTTCACTTTTCTTCTTTACTTTCTTCTTCTCCTCCTTCATTTCTTGGCATCTTCAAACTTCAGGTTATGAGCTGAGTTGTGCGAACAATGTTCAAGAATTATGATTCTGGTTTTGACTTGTGACGTGAAAATGGTTACCGTTTAGAGCGTATTACAATGTAGTGCATAGTTCACGTTGGAACAAAGAGAGTTTCAATAAGATGATTCATATGTCCATCTCAACTCCAATATTTGCTACTCGTCAGAAGAAGTGAAATTTAAAAAAAATAGTGGCTTGCGGATATGTATGTAAGAAATGAAATGATGGCGAGGCTGACGTCGTCTTCCCACTTCCCACCGCCCGTCAGTAAAAAAAACCAGAAAATGAATTTGGATTAGGATTTAGTTTTGGTTTGTTGAATTATAAGAAAGGATGAAGGAAGTTGATACAGTTTTCTTTGTAGATTAAGAGCCAAGAGCAAGACAATCTTAATATGCTAAAATTTATAACTATTGCCGTGTACATTTAGGTAGTTAAACCTGCCTAGAGTCTAGAGTAATTCTGATTGTCATTGCCATCGCTGTTGAAGACAGCAAATATGGACTATTAAAGTGCAGTTTATATGATCCCCAATAAAGAAGAATAATTTACAAAATAAATAAATAACAGTTTAGCATACACTGAGACTGAGTATTCATATATAAATAGTAAATAATAATACGTTGTTAGTCCATCTTTTGTTTAGTATTGTGCGATAACTAGAATAAAATATATATCTTATACTTAATGGGCAAAAGAGAATCATTATTTTTCCTTTTTTATCTATCTTATAACAATGTTTAGTATTCTTGTCAGGAAGTTGTATTTGTCATTTGTAAAAAGGTTAAACTGATTTAAATCTGTACCCAGCAGCAATTAATACACTTTTTCTATAATATACATTTTCTGTATACTTCCTACTGCAAAAATTAGCATGTGCATATACTTACTTCTTGTGGACTTAAATACTCATAGGAATGATTGCAAAAACAAGTTTACCACATGTACGTATGCATTGTTTTGTTATTAATTTCATAGTATTAGTCAAATATCTGCCAAAAGTGCCAAACTTAACTTTTATCTGCATGGACGAAGCTAAAACTTGTTATTTAAAACTTTTACACATGCACTTACAACATACCCATATAGATATCACAGTGCCTTATGCATGTACTATTTATGTATGCAAGGTGCATCTTCATCCTCTCTTGTTTTATCATGGATGATACATTGAGTGAGTAATTTGAACTCGATTTTAGTTGACAACGATGAATTTCCACTACAGGTAATAAGATGTATTGCCATTAATACATCCATACATTAATACCACCGTCTACTACATCACTCGAGTTATTAACAAGTCACGCCGTACTCATGCATATACGTGCTGTTCAACTTATAGGTTGAAGTGAGGATAATAATGAAGATGATTGCATATTGACTAATATGAATAGATTAATCGAGTCAAGTCTCAACTTAGTATGGCCAGCAGATATTAACTATTTAGTTTTTGGGTAAAAATGGAAAAAACTTTCTTTTTTAAGCAGGTTTTTTCGCCTGGTTTAACCTAGTCCCATTCCTTCTTTTTTATCCTTTTTACACACATTGTATATTGTACCATTGAACACCACTTGTCTCGTATTGTGAGTAAACAGGAGTCGAGTCTGTGATTATATATATACATACAATGAGGAAACTAGTAGTCAGCATAATATAATATGTATTTTAGTATTATGTGTAAGAGTAATGTTATTAATGTTTTTATACATATTATTGTAGATAGTCGATCTCCGTCATTTTGTCGCATATTTTATTCTCGGCAGATTACACATATTTGAACTGACTCAGGAATTTAGATTCACTCTTTTGTATGATCATTATTGTTGTTGTTGTTATTGTTGAAGTTTCAGTTTTATGAGGAATTCGAAACCCTTTTATCACACGTAGGAATCTGTTATCAGTGGACAGTCCGAATGTACTTCACTACATACGATTGTTTATAATAGTATTTACCTACGCATGTAGCTGAGAATTTACATTTCTCCTTTATTCATATGTATTTTCTGCGTGTTATATGTGTGCCTTCTGAATTTCTGTGGATAATTGTACAATTAATTACTATTCAAAGTGTATGCATGCCCCATTCGTTGCATAGTGTGGTTTGGTATTCGTTATTCTATAATTTGCCAAGTTTGAGTTCGACTCCACTAAATCTTAGTGTTCTTCTTTTTTTATTTTCCACATATCCCTCTCTCTATCTTGGCTCTTGGAAAATTAAGCCTGTTTTCCATCTTCCTCTTTAGATTTTAGACAAGAGTGGTGCACTCATCAACATTGGATTTCTCCACGTAATCATAATCGTCGTCTCATTATCACTAACATCACTGCATACATTTTTTGTACGATATTGTACATGCACATAAAAAGCGCACGATATCAAATAAAAATGAGAGGAGATTGAACAAGAAAAAAAAGTGCGGATGGATCCTCCAAGTAAATAAATTTCCTCCGCCTCCTTCTTAATTTTTAATGGTGATGTTGATGTTGCCACACAAAACGTAATAATAATGTAAATGGTGATCATCTACTTGAATTTGGATTTTGGATGCATAATCTGTATTATAATACAATATAATTTTCACCATTAGAATTCACGTCAGTTCGGCGAGGGGAACTGTGATAAAAAGTGAAATGTCTAATAAATTTATGTGTGTTGTTCCGTTGTTTGTACATGAATCGCCTTGTATGCTTATACTCACTGTACAGTGTACGTTCAAGTAAGTACAATATTAGGAAATAATATAACTAAAAGAATAGTTTAGGCATACATGTATGTAGTATGCATAGTGGAGATTCATTCTAAAGTTTTTGAGCAGCTCACCAAACTTGTAATAATTATTTTAATTGTAATAATAATAATAATAAGGGGGAGCTTTTGAATTTTGAGCAAGATGAAGTGGATTTGTCTACATGCAAATATTGCAAACCAAGCCGATTCAAAGGATTAGTGAGGCTATTGAATCTGAGAAGAACCATAGTGAGGGAAAGACGAAGAGAAAGATGTGCTTGTGTGTAGTCCTCAAGCAATATAATTAAAAAGTAAAAGAGCTGATTGATCTTGTTTGCATTTCACTCTCTAATTTCCCTTGTCGCGTTTGATCTACATTTTTTTAATTAGATTCAGCCATGCCCTTGAATTTTGCCTGTTGAATTCGTCGTTGCAGACTGCATAGTTGTAGACATAAATCGCCAAATGTGTTGTTAAATTGTTGGAGTGTGTGTGTGTTGTGTTGGTCTCAGGTCTAGATTTGCAAATTATATATATATATATATATATATATATATATATATATATATAGAATATAATCTATATCTCTCACTACTTTGCGTACACATGTACATTTACATGTTGATAGGTGTTGTGCATGATATATTCAGAGCAAATGACTGCTCTGGAATCTCGAATCTCGATTGACGATAAGCTTCGCATGCACGCTCATTCATACTTTATACGCATCATTCATACACGTACATGCATTGTCCATCCTCATCTGCATAGTCGTAGACAAGCTTTCATTTTTATTCTCAACTCTCAAGTTCATCCGCCATCAGGTTATTTTTTCAGATAGAATGCCTGTAATTAATTAGATGTTTAGACAAAAATCAAACCTTCATTTTTTAGACAAATATCAAAATTACTTAAAACATTAACTTTTCAAATCGGGAATGATCGGAAAATACGTGGGCCTTCATATAAAAACAAAAATCATAGCTCAGATTTCACGGATGAAAAGAGAATGTTTTGCAAAATAATGGCGAGTATTTATCATCGTTGTTATTATTTTAATTTCAAAGTCAGAGATGATGAAGATTTTTCAGATACGCAGTATGTATATTTGTACGTGCATTTGTATGCATGTATGTACTGTATTATTACAATGGGCTATTTATCCCCCGTTTACATCTGTCTAAATATTCTTGTGTTGATGTGATGGGTGTATAGGAGACATAAGAAGAAGAACCAGGACAACAAACATAATATCTGTCTGTACTCTCATTTTTATCATCATCAGTAGATACACGCGGAGATTCTTCAAAACTCATTGAGAGCAAAACTTTGAGGCAAAGTAAAAGTTCCACTTGCATCAGTAACGATACTATATGTATAACTATCGACGATGGCCTCAATGTTTTAAATCATGTGTGTCTGTTGTATGATGTATATTGGTGAATTTTCTAGTTAGATGTAGATATAGAGCATGAGGAAATGAAGCATCCGTCTCTCTCTCTCTCTCTCTAAATGTCTTTAAACGTTTACTCTCACGAGCACGTAAAAATTCAAATTCCTCCTTCACTCTCCACGTCTATCTTCATGTCCATCATTGGTAATGGATTGCAGATGGAATCTCCACATCTTCACTGATTTCCATGATATGATATAGATCAACAAGGTTACACGTTCTCGTTGTTAGTTCTTGTTTACAAATTGGAATCGCCTGTGTATTCGACGAAAGTGAAAAACTAAAAAATGGGTTGCAATTTTACACATGATTGTGACGGATCAAAAAATCAAAATCGAATGACCTTATAGCGGGTCTTAAAGAGCATTTCAATCCAACTATCGAAAAGAGCTCTTAAGTTGAAATTGAGGGGGAAAATGAATCATAAAGATATGAATGTAATCTAAAGGATGAAACGTTATTTCATATACTCATAAAAAGAGTATGTACATAATAATGCAAGCGAAAATGTATGGTTTTTATTTATTTCGCTCGGTGATCAGGGGTATTCTATATTCTTCTCTTCATTAAATATAAATGTCAAACGTACTGTAATGTCTTGCCTATGTATATGTTTTCATTTGCTTGTGTTACCCACAAAAAGTAGTCATATCGTATTAGGTTTATGAAGAATATAATACAATGCCGAGTAAAGGTAAAAGTTTTTGGAACTTTTGCAACTTTGTTGAAAAAGAAAAGACGAGACTAGAGAGAGAGAACAACATACAAATGGAATGTGCATTTAAATATTAAATATGTGTATCACTATAACTATTATTTGTATTGGTCTTTGTGAATGAATAAAAGATGTATTGTGCATACATGTGCATGTGTACATATTATGGGATGTGTCGGCTCCATGTCGTTGAATACTGAGTGGTAATGATATTTAATGCTTTTGGTTTTGTTTTCAATTCCATTTTCCAATTCTTTCTTTCTTTCTCTCTCTGCTTGTGCTGTCTTCTCATATGGAAATCCAATGTACAACATGTTAATCCCAAAAGATAATATGTATGAATATGTGTTTTGCACTGGCGTTTCCCCTTCTTTTGCTGGTGTGAGACTTTTCCCTTCAACTGTATGAAGATGAGGTTCCTATTGTCATTGTTACTATGATTCTGACTCTGTGTATTGTATTTTATATATTGTGTTTCGTTTGATGAGGAGACGGGAAGAAAAAAATTCTGCACACGTACATATGCTGCATAAGTATATACATATTACATATGGTCTTGAGTCTTGAGTCTTGAGTCTCTGTGTGGTAATGGATATACACGAAATATATTCTTCGCCTTCTTCCATTTATGTGATATGATCTTGTACTAAGTATTAAGTATCGTATGATGTGTAGTATTATTATCATTACTTTGATGACTATTGACCCTGTGTACGGTTGTGTGTGATGCGTATTTTAATACGGTCTGAGATGAAGATGAAATCAACAATGTAAAGAAGAGGGAGAGACCAAGTGAATTTACACTAGTGACTGACTAACCTCGTTCTCTGGACTATGTGTAATGTGTATAGTGTGTACATGTATGTGACATTATATAGGTACAAATATATTATAAATCCAATGTTTTTATTTTTTGAACAATATTTTTATATGATGTATGAGTTATGTTTCGTCCAAGTACAACAAATGATGAATGATTTTTTTTTCTCTGAATAAACTTGGACTGTGTGGTGACCACTTTCGTGCCTTTTGTAGTCAAATGATGGTCGTAAGTCGTAACCGGAGCCAATGGATGAATGTAGCTATATATTTACACATATGTATGGGAAAACCAGTGGGGTTTTTTCTGTTGTATTCTATTCTTCTTCTTTCTCTACTTTTGACAACAGCTTTTTTAAATAAAGTCAAATTTTTTGCATTTAATACCCATTATTTTTTATTTTTGCGGACGAGCCGCGTAAATTATGAGTAGTTCCTTTTGTACGAGTTTTTTCGCATTTTATGAAACATGATTCTCGACATATATTATTATATGTGTAATGTGTATGCTGACACTGTAAATAAAAGGTAATTTAGGAAAAGAAGATTCATTTTTTATCTCCTTTGCTTTCGTCTCGCCTTCAACATTTCCTGCATATGCAAATGTCTGCGAAATGTAGGTATGAGAGAGAGGAAAAGTGAAAAAAATTACTTAAAGAAAGTAAAATTTAATCGAAATGTAACAGATTTTTCTTAAAATATTATCTAGATTATCTAGATCATCGAGTCTAGACTTCTCCGTCTTGTGTACCTTCTGTATGCGTCAAAAACTAAGTTTACTACTAACAAATCAGTATACTGTGAGAAAAAAACTAATCAAACTAACAACCATGATGTTTATCTATATAGTGGAGATATTACATAAAACGGTTACATTATGATCGAAAAATAGGATATGAAATAGGAAGAAGATTACTTCCGTTTTTTCTGTTTTACAGTGAGAATTATTAAGTAATATCTTGTTTTCCAATCGTTTTAAAATTTCTCATGAGAACCATTTCAATTGACAGTTTTCCAATAAGTTAAACGAATATTATTATGTTATTTTCGTTGATGTTTGATGATTAGATGTTGTCATGAACGCAATTAAGAAACTTGAGCTCCTTGCAAAATGAAAGTGATTGAACCATTTAAATGCTTTGTTGTTGTGTGCGAGAGAGCGTTTTTTGGCGTTTGCTTTTCAGAAATATTGATTTAATAAAAGTGTTAATTATTGCGGCTGATAAATAATGGAGAATACTAATTAATCAGTCCACCTTTTCATATTGTACATGATAGATACATGATTGAAATGAAATCAAATGGAATAAGTAACAATAAATGGCCAGCATTACGTACGAATTGAAACAAATTCAAACTTGATGCATTGAAATTGCGTAAATTCATTGCAATTTCGGTCATTGCCAAAAACCAAAAACACAAAATATATATAGGCACTTTTTCAAAGACCTTCCTGTTATATAAAACAGCTGAATTATTTGTCAGCTTATTTATTAGCAGATACATATAGAAACGAAGGTGTAGTAGTGTATATGTATGTGTATATAAATTAGTATGCATGCAAGATGCATGATGCATCTACTAAATCAAAGGGATTTAGGTTGATGTTATATGCAAATACAATATTTATAGAACGTCTTTTTTTACTTTGGTATTTTTTGCTCCCTTGTTCCTTTTACTTTATGGCTAAAATAAGTAAGTGATAGTACTATGGGTATTTAACAATTCAACTTTTACGACAAGATGTGGTAGGGAAGTAACTTAAACCAACGAGGTTTTATCTGAATCCCACGCAAGTTTAATTTGAGATTTGTATGTTAAGTACAAACATATTATAAACATGTTGCTTTTTCTACAATAGTTTTCTGTTTAGCCTATTTGCGAATTCGTCAATATCCTTGTCTAATACAGCAGATAGCGTGATGTTAGTTTTTTGTCTGGTAAATGATAAAAAATTGGCTGGGATATTCCTATTTTTACAGTGATATGCCGGTGGCTTGTCATTGTCATTCAATTTGTCCTAAATGCCAATTTAAATATTTGTATGGGCCACTTTTAGTTGGAGTTCTGTATTCTGTAATCAGTTTTACAACTTCCATTGTCGACTTATAAGATAGAGCTAATGCTCCGAGAAATGTTCGCAATTTTTCCTAAGGAGAAGTAATAGTAGCATATCATACATAAATATACTTATATATACTTTTTTTACAATTTATGGTGGCTCTGAATTTCAATTTCAATGCAGAGCTTTGGTGTGTACTATATCTATATTATCATGCTTTTTTTCTCGTCGATGATGTCGACAATGATATCTGATGACGGATATGTAAGCAATATATGTCCATGCCTTAAAGAAATAACAAGAAATCGTTTTAAAGGCAGTTAATTTACCGATTAGGTTCTCCGCTCATTAATTCAGCCCTACTATTTGAGTCCGAGGATCGTGAACATTATTTGCAAGTCTTAAATTTAAATCCAGCTATTCGTTTCTTCATTCATTTCTTCGAAGCAATTTTTATGCTGTACACTGTTAAGTGTATGCACAAAGTTTTATTATTATGGAGATAGACATTGAAATCGAAAATTAAAATTGGCACAATTGTGGGCAAAATTATTATCAATTCAATATCAAAAGTCAATGATGAAGGTGACGAAATTACTGGTCATTATTTTGCGGTAATTATCGTATCTAACACATTCATATTATGTATAGCAGCCAGCAATATAAAAATCAAGAACAAAACACGCGATACCATCTACAAGATTACTTTATATTCATAATGTAAAAGGATAACTATTATGATTATTATTACACTTCAAAAGTAAATAATTGTTTCAAACGTCCCTTTTACGGAAAGCTCTTTGAATTGTTCTTCACTTCACTATACACTGTACTTTTGATTATCTAATGTACATAATATGTAGCTATAATATGTTGGAGAATTGAGAATTTTGTTGTGTAGTGAATTAGGATTAAGATAATTACTATGATTATTGTTGTGTTCAAGTTCCCATTTGAGACGAATTACGATCAGAAAAAAGAACACCTACGAAAAAATACCAGTTGCAACTCTATCCTTTAAAAGCCTAGTGTTCACTATGCAGTATGCATCCACGCAGGAATTTCATTTCTTTTCATCATCATTATCATCATGTGCCATGTGGACATTTCTATGTATATGTATGTATATTATATTATTGTACTTTTTATTTCCCTTCCCTTCTCGCTCTACTTTATGTAGGTATCTTAAGTACGATTAGCTATTGAATTTAAATTTCATTCGAGACGATATTCGCTCATTAAACCGACGACCGTTGAAATTTTTCAATGGTAGAATTCAGTCTCCAACGCTTTGTAGTTTTGTTGTACACTGTCTACATACATACAGACAATGGCGTAATAATCGAACAAATGGAATAAAACAATGCTCAATTTTAGAAAAACAATGTGCTTGAGTTATATAATGCAAAAGAGGGGACACGAATTATTTTTTACTTGAAGAAAAAAATATCAAGGCAAGTACTCACTCCTACACAGCACATTCTCAACTTTTTTCTATGCGTAAGTATGTATTCCTTTGCATACTATATGTACCATATCGTCAGTTTTGATTCAAAGAAAAATGTGTGGCAATGTCAAATTGGACTAAACTTTGGATGGATTTTAATTAACTTAATAATTCGTTCAAACTAACGTAACATATTTTTTTACTTATAAAAGTAAGTTTGAGATAGGATGTAAAAGTTGCATCACCGACTTTTCGGTTCATGCATAGACATGCAGAAGTTTCGTGCTTTCATAGTTTTATCATTAATACATTTAACCAACTTATGTGTCATCTATTTCTGGCAGTAAAAAAGGTACAAAGAAGCTGGTTAATTTGAAAATATGCAGCAAATGACAACTTGCTTTTTGTATGTGTTTCCGTGTGGTATTCGCCTACGCAAGTCGTGAGCCATTTTTCCACACGAACTAGTCGTAAACAGAAATGACATTTATCAACTTATTGTAAGTAGCTTGGTTTGAAAACTTTAGGATGAAAAGCAGAAATGTCATTCTTTCGTTTGAATTCTAACACATTTCAAGTACATTGGGTAAAAAACTAGCTACAAATAAATTGTAATTCAAAAGAATAAGTTGCGGATTTATAGCGAGCCAGCAAACCAATCACATTAATGTACATAGTTCAATAGTTTACACTTGCTTGGGCGATCAGTTGTGTTTACATAATTTAAATCACTTATTTTGCTACGCATTTACGAATATTTAAGATTCTACATAAAAATAATTTTGACACCACTTTATTTTTAGCTAACGATAAATCTTTAAAGTTAGTCTCGACATATGTACAGCACTGTTTGCGTTTCTAAAAACCACACATAGATGACGAGCAGCATGAATGCAAATATATTAATTATAAGCTCCAAAATTGCAATTCTGGTTTGTTCTACATATAATGCTTATTTATTCATTAAGAACTCCACAACTGTGTATTTATACATACATATATGTACACGTAAAATTGAGACAGATTTAGGATCAAAAACAAGAAAAGCAGGTTCACTTCACTTCACTTTTTTAGCGGCTTCTTTGTGTACTTAACTCATATTTTAATCGAGAGATCAACTGTTTATAATCTTCACAGATATTACTGGCGTTTATCTGGGAATGTTAAAACCAGTTAGTTATTTCGCTCATCGATATCTTTATCTACTCCTTTTCAACACTTTAGCATGCATCACATTATTATCGTAATGAATTATGAGTTGGATTCCACAATCGACAACAAGAATAGAACTTGATAGAAAAGGGGGAAAAGCTCATCGTAATCTTCAAACTAAATTTTTTTTTTAAATATGAAAATTTCAAACTTCCTAATACTTGAGACTTGTGACAGCAAGTGGCTATGGACTCATCGTATTCTTGTCCAATTTTAAATCTCAAAATGTTTACAAGCTTAAAAACAAATTTAGCAAAATTTTCTATTCGAATTCACACATTTTTTTACAATAGGTTACCCTTTGTTTTCTTAGTATGGAATTACTTGCCGATTGGTGTCGGTAGAAAGTGTGTTAGGAATGGGGCTTTTGGAAGAAAGAAACAGGGGTTGATTGATAAAAAATCTGCAGGTGAAATGGACATCACAATCGTCGCCACATCATAACCTATCATAAAAACTTTACAATAATGGTAATACATATCTCTAAAGTACTGGGAGACTCACGCACAACTTAAAGTACAAATAAAAAATATCTTGCATGATTATTATTATTGTAAGATTCATTTGTATTTGTATTTATTCGTTGGATGGCTGAATGGAGCTTTGAGTTACAACAAAAAATATTAATTTTTTGACACTACATAGTTTCACATTCTTTTGTTGATAGTTACTTTTACAAAAAAGAATTATACACCGTGTTTATATAGTACTAATGACAATAGTTTTTTCGTGTAATTCTACGCACATATCTACTGTGCAAAGCATATGAATTTGCATTTTATTCCCAGTAAAAATAATAAAATTACCGCTGTCATTTATCTTGGGCTATCTCTTGCATCCTATCATGTCGTTGACTGTCCGCAAGTCCAGCATTAACGTCCAAGTATGTGTCAACTGTCAACATTTGCCTTGACTTCGGCTTCCTTTGGCATCAACTTTTTATCGTTTCCCTCTTTTGTCTGTTCTGCTTGACATTATGAGGAAGGAAAAAGTTGGACTTGGACGTGCTGAGATTTTTCAACTAATTCACCAAGCTTTGAAATGTTGAAAAGCTTAATGCTGAATTCATTGATTAAATAATCACCTAACTTTCTATGTTAAAATGGTGATTTAACTTACTTTTAACAGTATTTCATAAAACCTCTAAGAATTTTACGATTTTTAGGGACTAAGCAGTGGACTTGAGAGTTATGACCGAGTTGACCCATTTTCTGCGGATAGAATCAACACTTTGTGTAAAAATTCATAGATTATGAATTCTGGGTATATATAAACAATCGCTGCTGTCCTATTGAATTGTTGAGTCAAATTTAATATGGTATGGCACGAGTTTAAATACCGTCTTTGCTCTTATTGTAGCACTGTGCTACAATTAGAATTTGGAGCCATTGAAAGTATGTACATACTTTCAAACGGGAAAATCTATGGCATGTGCCACTACTCGAAGGTGTGCTACAATAAGAGCAAAGACGGTAACTCATTCATTATGACCAGAGACATAAGAAGAAGAAGAGGGAGGGAGAGAGAGAGAGAGAAGCAGGCGATCTACATAACAAGCTAAGGGGAGTGGCTGCAGGCTCTCTCGACTTTCAACAAGTCGGGCATGCATTTAATGTTACATGTTAACCCTTGACTTTCTTAGGTCACGTCCAACACTTCAACTGCTCTCTATCTTGACTAACTAACGAACTAACTAACTAATGCCATTCCCGTTCACACATAGACATGATAAAAGCGCATTCACGAATAAGTAATTTCCGAAAGTTACACTCTCTGATCTTTCTTCTGTCTGATATGTGATATGCTCATTGTACTGTCTCGCGTGTGCATTTGTATATTTACTCATTATTATTATTGTCTTTCGCTTAAGTCAAGTCTCAAGAGAATATAATGTATACACATGGAAAATATCACCACATGTACAAATGCGGATATTGGTAGCTCGTTGAAAGAAATGATAGAGAAAGAGAGAGAGCGAGAGAAAGAAAGAAATGTCATATGCATTTTTTATGTGTGGAACAGATTATAATGACTATCCGAGTTTGAGTTCTCTTCCTTCGCCTGCCTGAATATCTGAATATTACAATAGGTAGTTATTATTACAGGGATAAATATATATAAATAGGTACTTGTATGAGCAAATAGAAACGAGCTTCTTAAATGCCCTCACATATTAGCATAAATTGTCGTATAAATTGTGTACAAAACTGTGTGTGCCATAATTGCCTATGTGAAAGCAATAATAGAAATTATAATTTCATATTTAACATTTATACTAATGTATGTACCAACTAGCAAAAGTCTGTTCACATTGCGCCAGCAACAAGTAAGAAAGCAGGCGACTAATAAATAGTGCAAATTGTACACAAGAATGAGGTGTGATGTGATGTGATATGTGATGCGAACATACGTTCTTGCTAATAATAAAAATAAAATAACAATAAAATGCACTATACCATGAGGATAAAGAACAGTCAACATTCCTTTGGCTATTTGAGATTTAAATTTTTGTTTAATGTTAAGCTCGGTAATTCTAATTCTGCTTTCACGACTATAACCTACAATGACAAGATGAGACACGACAGGGGAAAATGAGAGGATTCAAAATTCAAACATGTTAAAAAGAAGAGAGAAACACGAGTTTCTATTATTAAGTCATTAACATTCAACTTGAATTAATGAACATGCACAATGTACAGAGATGCTTCTGCCGCTGGTTTCAAGTTGAAAAACGTTATTTATGGATGTGAAAGGCAGGGAAAATACTTGTAGGACAGACTTAGACTTATAAAAAAATGGTCAATTTCATAAAGTTTTCATAAAAGCTTGAGTAGTCAAAGTTTTCAAAAAAACTTGGTTTTTTTGTTGCCACCCTGTTTCAGTTCAAAGATTGAGATTCTATATTTCAGCTATGCAAAAATCAACTCATTTAATTTGAAAATGTATGCAATGCTGTTAGATTTAAGCAGAAAATTGGGCTACGGATTACATTACAAAAATCTACAGGTTTGAACTTTAGCTTTTGTTTCTTGTTGATTTCACCCCGAAGCACCACCAAAATTGTCCGACATTTGATATTTTGTATGAAATGTAATGTAACAATTTCTTTAAGATAATTGAACCTGAAATTTTTCTGCTATAAACGACATGGATTGATGAGGAAAAATTTCTTCAAGTTTGTCGGCCTGGTCATACGTACAAAATGAGACAATTGCAAGACAATGTGATGACGATGACTTCAAACGACTGGTCAAAGGAAGAGAAACAAATCCAGTTCTTAATGTTTCACATTGCAAATTGCATACTTTGTATGTCTAACTATATTATATGTGCACATGCCTTTTAATATCAAAAATTACAATGTGGAAATAAGGGAGTTGTACCCCTTGGCTACTGATTTTGCTCATCATCGGCGAACATGGTGCATGTGGTGAAGTATGTATTTACGCCAGGATAATGAATAATGTACAGTATTACGAGGAGGATGATGGACGAATTGCATACATTTCCGTTTTGCCGTTATTCACTATTCACTAGCATATATTATATTATATTCGTTCCTTATCGCCTCAGTCGTTCCATTCATTAATCTAATGTACACACAACAACGCAACAACGTGTGTGTATATATATGTACAAAATGCAAAACTATCAAGTCAAGACACAACTTTTCTACCCACTCATTCACTTTTCCATCGTACATCTACTACTATTACTATCACATCCCTTAATCCGATACTCATACATAAGCTTCTTTGTATCAATGGGTAGTATAATATGTGTAATATATTGATATTACAATTTTCCATGCAGTTTTTTACAGCCTTCAGACCTTCATTTTTTTCTCCTGTATTTTGTGTCCTGTAAGCACATTTGGTTGCAATAAATACACACATGGCTGTATTTATGGGGTTTTCTTGTTCAGGACGTGAGATTTGGGGGAGAAAATATTCCCTCATCACAGGTTTAACCTCAAAATGTTGTTTTTCGGTGCAAAATAATCATAATGCAATCTGTAGTAGAGGTGCAACTTCCTTTATTTTTGTACACAACCGTTGGCTTATTGTGACTATTTTTTGAAAAAATGTGAGAAAGAATGGAAAAAAGATTACGGGGAAAAACTAGGATTTTGCATTTGTAGGTTGTTATTTACTTGTCGATTGAAAAAAAAATGCGATGTATACCGTTTTGAAGTTCAAATGAATTTTTAATGGATTCCAAGCTTTCGTCATTCATAAAAATGTGTATTTTCAGCAAAAAAAATGAGCAAAATACTGTAGAAGTGAGAATTGCGAATCTTTTAGTTGACATTACATTGTATTTATAGAACAACTTTTAACAACACTATAAATTACAACAGAACGGCTCTAAAGTGGTATTATATGACAGAGCACTAAACATTACAAAATGTTAAATAATTTTTAAGTTGATCCAGAATGTCAATTCAAAAGAAATTTGCAGCGTCGATTTTTGTTGCGCCATTTTCCACAAGAAAATGCCTACGTTGTGCAGATACATATATGAAATATGTGTGTGCGTGTGTATGTGTAGAAGATGACGAAGCTAACAATAAGTGAGGTAACAATCCTCTCATCGTCACACTTGGCCACCCTTTTCTTCGTCTCGTGATTGTGATTGAATTAAAATTAGAACTTGTGGTTGTCTTGTATATTATGCAGAAATTTGCGAGAATTCGAGGAGCAAATATGAGAATTATTGTATACGCACACATGAAAAATTGTAACGTGTGGGTATGTATATTTTACATATTTGGTAAAGCGTTTAGTTCATTTTCCAACATTTTAAACCACATTCTGAATTTTAAAAGTTTTTCGCACATCCATATTACCTGTTACATGCCTACTTGTAGATAAATTTCTTTTTGAATTTTTTCTTTGCTTTGAATATTTGAATAGCAGAAAGTCTTCAAGTTATTGACACTTGAGATATTTCTCATCCATATCCATTGGCTTTGAAATCCGCTCATTAAGTATTGTAGTCTAGATTTAATAATACTTTAAGTACGTGCGTATCAGGATTACTTAACTTTGCAACAAAAAAACGACGACCCAAGACTCAAGTTAACTTCTTTATCATATACGAGTGTTGGCATTTAATTGACCGGTTATATAACACACACAACGCACAGATTTTTGTGTTTGACGTTTGACGGTTTGGATGGGGTATAAAATTACATTTATTATTGTAAATTTTGATTGCCTCTTACAACAACTTTATCTTTGCAGATTTTGGGTACAGTGTGTTCAAAACACGAAACACATCAAAATCGAGGGTTTGTTTGTTTATTTAAATGTTGCATCATTTGCTTCACTCACACTTACAATTTTCATGCCTACTCGCTCCTCATCGCTTGCAAAATGTTATGGAAAAAGGAAAGAGCCTCAAAAATGAAATATGCTTTATTATTATCAAGATGATGATCGTGATTATCCTCCTGCTTAAATTGTATTATTTAAACGCTTTTAAATTGTCAATAAATGGCTAGAAGCTCAAGAAAATTGAGATTTTGAGAGAAATTGAGGAAAAATTAGAGAAACCTGTTGCATCACCATATCGTCATCATGTATGTACAATGTACAGTCATTCTTCGCGTCAGTGAATGTTTTCGAATGTTACATGTGAGGATGTACAAAATACACAGACACATAATGAGATGATAATGATAATTTATAAATACATAGTTATCAGTTTAGTATTAAAAATATTCATAGTAGTGAACTGAATTTCCGTAGAAAGGATTTCCTTAAACAAATAAAAAAAATTGGTGGGTTTGGATCAAAATTTCTTCATTTCCTCCTTCTATGAGTGTTTTTATGACCAAAAAAGAATAGATTTTTGATGCATATGTGTTTAACATTTTAAGTAACATTAATTAGTGGGCTTCATCATATATTGACATGATGTCAGCCCATTCGATATTTCGTCGATATTCCTCATATGTACATTAACTGTTGCACACATGTAATGAACATTTCATTTTGTAGTTCACGCATCTCATTATGAACCAGGGAAATTTATATGTAGTTAAATGCAATAATCTAAACTTTTCATTGTAGACAAGAAGAAACCATCCAATTTACTAAGGAAACAATATTCTGAAAGCCTGTAAAACTGGCAGGAACACACACACGCACAGTAGAATTTGTTTTTTGGAAAATCACTTTTCTGCGTAAATGTTCAATATGTTCTTGTTCTTCTTCCATTTGAAATTTACCTGTCCATGGATTTTAACGTGCTTTATAAACCCAAAATCAACGCATGTAAAGTAAAACAGGTTCCTTGTTCTTGTTTAGTCTCCCCGTGAACTGACTATGTGTACCTGTAATATGTATGTACAGTGTACATCACAAAGTTGGTGGGCTGAAAGAATCCCTGATTGACTTTAATAATCGTAGCATTCCTTTTGTGTATTTTTATGTGTGTAAACAGGCAATTTTCTAGTTACATGAGCTTCAAACCATATTATGCAACGATAGTGTCCAATGACACGTTGATTACATATGTACGTATTATAATACACGGCTTGTGTTTTTCCACATGTACTCCAGAATCCAGAAATGTCGGCATAAGTATATCAGGGGTAGATGCAAATGTCGGGTATTTAGTATTTAAGTGGAATTTCGTTATTTAATAATATATTAAACATTTTTAATATGTGGACTAGTGTTTAAACCAGCTGACCCGAAAGTAGAAGTTATACCCTCTCGTTGACATGCAGTAAAAGGCAAACTCATTCTGTATAGAAAAGGGACGTAGTCAAAGGAACTCTGTAAAGTTTGGAAAATATAACGCCGTTTTTTAAATTCAGTGTGTTTTCTAGTATGTATCGTATGTATATCGGTAACTCCAAGGAAAATCTCCTAATGGAAAGCAACGCTGCTGAATTTTGTGAAGTAACATTTGGTACAAAGGTGCCTTGTGCATAGGCAATAGGCACATTACAACTTTGTAAAGTAAGCGCACCATCATCTCATTCAGGAAAAAACATTTATGTCTTAAATATGAAAAAAACCAAAGATTAACCCTTCACCCTTTTATTATGTACCCCAGCACATACAGAAAGAAAAATTTTCTAGTCTCTCTTAAAACGAAATGTTATTGTGTCGCAATAAACAGTTCAAAGCAAAGCTGAGATAATGAAGAGCTTAGAAGAATCGAGGTTGAATGCAACTAAACAGAAAATTGATTTCTTTTAATATATTTTATATGAATATGAAACAACAGCTTTACAAAGATGTAAATCCAAATTAATGGATTTTTCTGCGAAAATTGAAAGTATCAATAAGGAAACCATTTTCATTTGTATTGGATTAGTTTCAAAGGCGAAGGTCTAACCAAATAATGATAATATGTGATTCAATTAATCCTTCCCTGCAATTGATACGAATTGATCTTATGGGAAGTGTGTTAGTTTTGAAAATCATGTTTATCTGAATCTTGATTCCTTATCGTTAGGTAATTGATTACACAGCACGAGGCAGGAGAAACTCGTTCCAGCTAATGCAAAGCTATCCTATACCTCGTTCCCCGTAAACGGGCTGTAGTCCCTATATAATTTGTATTATAGACTATGGAGCACGTGAATAAAGAACAACTTTCGTACATGAAGTAAAATATGAAAGCTTTGACTGTTATCTAACAACTACGCAATGCGTATAATTTAATAACAGAACGAGAACATCACTTCTTAGTGTTGAAAAATCTACGCAGAGTTTGGTGAAAACTGGCATATAAAACATGGTGTTTTTGACATTTTATGATTTTAAACATTTCAATGTCCTACAATTAAGCGTTTACGTACACACTCAAATTCACTGATGTTGTATCTCTCTTCAATATTACTATCAAATTCTGTTCAAAGTCTTGAGTAATCACTAAACGACGTGTCTCATGTCTCTTGTATCTTTACTTGACCCTTGTGTTATAAAAGTTATAAGGGATTATGATTGATCATAATCAGAGTGCTGTTTGTCTATTTCTCTTTTTTTGTAGTATGTGTGTATGTGTATGTGTGCATATAAATTCATTGTCAGTGAAATGAAAAGGGGTGACTACACAGTCTCAATTAAGTAGATCACATTAAAAATAATTACAATTGTGCATATGTAATGGATTAATGGGTGATAACTGATAGCCAATGGTAATATTACGTATTTAATAATCATTGTATCGTAATGCATAACCCATATATAATTGCGACGAAGAATTCTGTCTCTCGCCTTCTCCCTCGTTCTGTCGTTGTTCATTTGATCAATAATCATAGACTGCTGAATACTAAATGATTGGTGAATCGTTGACTGCTCCTGGTGATGGTGATACAAAGAATGAATGAAATTATTCTTGATTATGGTTTGAATCGCAATATAATAATAATAATTACGCGGTCACATCAGCCATCACCCAGTGTCTGTAGTATGCTAAACAGGTTTCATTTCTGCATATTATTAACATTGCTTGGTTATTATGGATTATGTGACCGATGACCCAATCCATAATCAATTTATAAAAAGTATACATTATGATTACTTGTACACTTGACGTTTACTACTATCTACTGCTGCTGCTGACAACTTACAACAAAACGTCATTTCAATCTGCTCCCGGAGTTTCACAAAGTATGCAATTGTTTTTTTTGGTTCCTTTCCAAAATTGGTTTATTATTTATTATTGCATGCGAATAAGACCGTACTTGTATTCTATTGCTGTCAAGTTTATGTTCCCGGTTTAGGTTATCATTCACTCTATATTAGTGCTTGACATCTTGATTTGATTATTCTTCTCGATACTTGAATCAATGCTAGTTGCCTAAGGAAGATAAGATATCGACCCAAGTGTTACATCTATATAATATGTATGATATATAGATAGATACAAGGAATTTGGTATTGTCTAGGGACCATTTGTTATTTGTGGGAAAGATACTAGACTTCTAAAAAGCGGATTGCAAAAATTTAGCTGCTGAGAATAGCTACTATAAATATGTACAAAGACAAAGACAGCATAGCTGAGACAACTGAGTCAGTTGATCAGTGATCTGTTACAAGTATATGTACAGGATTTTCCAATATGATAGAATGCCTGACTGTTGAGAGTTGGTCATAGTTATAGTCATGCCATGCCATAACCAACCAAAACCAAACCACTTGATGCAGTTAACTGCAACTTGCATGGTTTTGTCTTCAGGTTTTTGCTCATCTCATCCCTCATGTATCATGTAGAATTGGTGGGTTCCGTATTCTCTTATTTGGTCAAAAGGAAGGAGATACGAAAGAAAAAGGAAAAATGGCGAATACAAATACTAAGATGGTCCTCTTCTAGTTCTTCTTCATTTGTAATAATAATAATAACAATAATAATAGAGAAGAAGTGATCTGACTAACGAGCTCGAAACATGATGACGAGGAGGATCTTTATGTACATGTATAGTATCTATGCATGAAAGGCAGATAGTTTTCAGGAAGCATTAACGCGTGTTTCTCTGCGAATTTTCCATATTATATCACATATCATTCACACATCTTCTGCTCTTGATTTTGCCTCAGAAGAAAAAGGGTAATATTGATTCACACATCAGCACACCCGCAAATATATTATAGATATGTATTCGAACCCAATTCAAATCCCGCAAATTTACGAGATGAGTTTGCTGTCGACACCAAAATCACAGGCAAGATTGAAACAATCAAACAGTATTATTTAGTGAGTGCGTTGCAATCCAATGTTGCATGATGTTGAGAGAATTAGGAAATTGGTGATATGATCTTGTATCTGTATACAGGGCAATGTAATCACGGACTGGAATCTCGATGAAATAATCATGCAAACACCTACGAAAGAAGTCTTTGTCTTTCTATATAAGTAAATAAAATGTTTGCGGCACTTTTCGCACAGACAATTTTTTCCGTGATAAATTTAAGGTAATAAGATACTGTAAAGTTATAAAGGATTGTCTTGAGCCTTTGAAATTTTCTATATGCTATTCTACAACTTTATCATATAGAAAATCTGCGAAAATGCGGGATTCACCGTGTATGCAGTGGAATAACTTATTTGTTAAGAGTTGGTGAGATTATGACACTTTTGGTTTTGATTTTTGTCGTGTCTCACCTGTAATGATACAGTTTTCGGCACTTTGTGTAAGTACAAAGTTTTCATGTATACAAAGAATCTTGTATTCATTAACACGATGCTACTGGCATTTTTCAGAGTCATTCTGTCTATACTGTAATCATAACAAACAATAGTAATATTATAAACTTGTATTAGTTTTGAGATTTGAGTGGGGGGTTTAATATTTTGTTTGTGTCAGAAGAATAACAGTTTGCGCGTCAACAACTGTCAAGGTGTCAATTTAAATATATTTTTCGTGTTTACAAGCAAAATTAGCCGAGTTATTTCATTTTACCCAATTCTGTGTTTGTCTTTTGCCTTGGGTAAAAGACAACTGTTGTCCTTTTCACTGTAAACTGCACTGTATATGTATTAAGATTCAATGTTCACAACCAAACTACTGTATAAAATGGAAGTGGGAAGGAAATTGCACGCCTTGTATTTCGTATTGTATAGCATAATATAATATAAGTAATGTCATAATTTTCCAACGGGCAGTCCAAAATTATGGTATACAAATTTATCTACATGTACGTAGTTTGATGCACATGCGTGAAATTTTGTTTAACGTTTGATGCATTTTATATTTATTTTGGTTGGTAAATTGATTCAAATCGTACAAATTCTTTTTTCAATAATGTTAAATACTAATTTATGCTAACTAAGCAAAAGAAATCAAAGTGCAAATATGATGATGATGAATTGTCGTGCAGATGCTGCGAATCGCACAATTTACGCATGTGGTTGTTTGTAAAACATAAAACATCTGGGGAAAAAATAGATTAATTTAATAGAAATAATCCAAAAGTAATAGAAATAGGATGCCATTTAAAACTGCAGGGTAACTTACGGTAAGATTTAACGTTAACATTTATTTGTATTTTAAAGCCCACTGAAAAATCTCATCTCTACACTCATAAATTATCCGTCACATTATGTAACTTTTAGATACAGAATTATTGGTCTTAGAATGATGGTTTAACTTAGCTTAAGAGATAGCATGATGTAAAAGGTAAACCTGTGCATTAGTGTACAATGTGTATACTTAAATCTTTTAGAACTCACTCAATGTTAAATGTGAACTGTATACTATAAAGTTGTGCAGCATAAAAGTACACTACACACTAATTAATTACACTTTGTGAGCGAGCACCATATGTATTTAACTACATTCAAAATTGGAGTACCGTCACTCCGTGTTATACAGGATGTTTAGCGAAAATTTTCTAGCCTCTCTTTACTAACGATAAGGATAATAATTAAATACACAGGGTATTTTTGCAACTCTGCACGGTTGAGTCTATCAGGGATAATGTACTCAAAATATGTTGTACGAATTTAACTAACCATCGAAAATCTCAAACATGTGGGCAAAGTTATTCAATATGTTTATTTAGTCATTTACATCACCTATTCTCTTTGTCTAAAAATTATGAAAATTGTAGGCATCGAAGTTTCAAAACGTTTTCCAAGTCACTTGCGAGAGAACTCTTTAGTTTCGAAATATTTTGACAGTGACATTGGCACGTCTGACTACAGATGGTTTTTAAATCATTAGGTCATCTTTAAAAATAAAAAAGTCATGTAAAAAAAGAAAAACAATTCTCTCTTTGCGTGCCATGCTACACATGACGACGGTATATGCAGTTTCTGTTCTGGTCCTTTTTATTCGTCTTCAAAATGTACATATGCTTCTTTTTATATATTTTTTTCATTATGGTCTTTGAAGAGTAAGAAATAAATAATAATAATTAGACTATCTCTGTAAATTACGGGACGGAGATGTTATTCTTATTTAATGGCTACTACGTAACCTTTAAAGTTGCATAAAAATTGTTATGTGGGTTAAACTGTGTGTAACTCTTATCAAATATCTCATTCTGAAAAATCGGATAAAGATGAATCATGAATCATGACTGATAGAAGTCCGTACATACCGTAGAGATAGAAGTATGTAATACATAATACATTGTAGTTTGTACACATGTTTATGCAGCCGCATGTATGTATGCAGCTCGATGCTAATTAAAGTTGCGGGACTTTTCTTTCTGATAAAAATAAAGATTTTTTATGGGCGGATTTACCGACTACGAGATCTGATTTTTTTTCCTTGGAAGTTATACGAAACAGAACAGTCTGCTAACAATAATAATAATTTTATCGCATATATGTAATTCCGATTCCAAATGAGCTGCCCTTGTTTTCTAACCACGGTCAACTATAATTATAATGCTAAAAATTTGCCCATCCAAGATTGGACGGAAGTGTTTCTTAGTACTTAGCACTAACCTTCAGTACTGTATTTGTGTGTAATTTATACTTCTTTATTTCTGTAATACCGTGTTTCTTGATTTTAAGTGGTATGCTTTCCCGTGTACGGGAAAGCACTAGATTTGATTCTAGTTTGACTTGATATATGTACAGTGCACAATGCACAATCTACTATGTTTCTATCTTTAGTAACATTTTATGATAAGCCTGATAATTCTTGTAATATTTATGATGATATAATCTATAAGTCATACTTGGGTTACTTTACAAGGTGAATAACAGGTCTACATTATGAAGAATTTTAAAAAATATATTTGTATTTATAAAGTTGATTGTTTTTGTTTTTATTTTAAAAGGTTCCGAAGACAATTTACAACTTCAATCAGATCAATGGAAATCAAAAGGAATCACTTTAAGAAACGACGAAGAATGAAAAAGAATTGTTCTTGGAGGGACAGAGGGGAAGGACTGAAAAGTTGGCAGGAGAAAAGTAATAAAATTAATTATTTAATTAAGACAGGTGGACATTGCATACTTCTGAAAGAAGATAAGGCGGATGTCTATACAGAAAAAGTAACTCAAGACAGGACAGTAAACTAAACCATTTGCAAAGGACCAACTGCCAAAATCTCGAACCAAAAAGCACATGAGAGAATGGAAAGGAAAAGTTTTGATTATAAATGGGCCCCCTGTCTTAAACTGAGATCTCAAGGGACCTGAGTGGAATTTCAATGTTAAATTTTTGTATGTGTGTGTCTTCAAAAGAGTTCAATAATAAATTAGACGCATACAAAATGCAAAGAAGAATAATATGTATACTAAGGAAGGAAGAAGATGCGCTGCAATGGAGAGTGCAATCCAGTCTCAAAGTTATAAGCTGTACACAGCTATATTATAATAACGAAGATGAAGGCGACAGCAATATTATTATTACTATTGACTGTGTTGTATTACCTGTATTATATTATCAGAGTGTATGAACATAATATCTGTAATATTTCTATACGTTACAAAAGGAAAGGAATTGGAAACTAGTAGAAAGAAAAGGAGAGAGAGAGAGAAAGAAAGAGAAGATGAACACAAGTGGAAAAAACTTTCTGATAAATCGTCATCTCGCTATTGCTCTTCACCTAATTCATTCTGAATGTGAATAATTTTGAATAAATTAAATTAAAAGGATGTTCACAAACATATACGCAAGTGTTTATGCGTATAACGTATAATGGTGATCACCGTCATAATGATTAAGAAAACGAAGATGCAGAAGGGGAAAGGACTATTAGAAAAAATACAGTCACTTGAACTCTCATCTCATATATATATATATATATATATATATATATATAGCTGTTAATTTTACTTTTTAATTTTCAATACCCAATATTCGTACATTAACAGGGTATTATTTTCAATTTTCATCTGTACGTACTATTATCCTTGCCTGTAGGCATATTTGTACTTAAAAATATATATATTCTCGTATTTGAACAACAAGTGAACAGTTAGGATCAATAAATCGAAAGTATGTAGATACATACCTAATATTTATGTCTACATACATTCAAATAGAGAGATGGTGGAAATATTTTTGCAATCAGTTCCAGTCAAATTCCTGAAGTTACAATTTTTGTTTTTTAAATTGAAGAAAAAAAGAAGACTCCAGTGTAAATAGTAGTGATATTAACAATGATACCAATGATGATCAAAGTAAATAACGGTTTAAACACCTTTTCATGAAGTATGATAATGCTTTACACTTTACACGTTTGGGACAGAAGTAGTGACAATTTCGTAAAACTTAATCACACCCTGCTATCTGCTCAATACGTATAATATATGAACATTAAAGCAAACCACCATCACATTTATTTAACATGTATAAAAATATATATATATACCAAATACAGTGAAGCTAATTGAAAAACTATAAAAGCAAATATCTATTAACAGCAGAAAGAGTAACAGCAGTATCAACAGCTGACCGAAAATTCTCAATAAGGAAGTCAAAGTGAGTTGGTGCTCTCTGCAGTGAGCACCATACTCCGTATGAAGATGGGCAAAACAACAAAAAAAATAATTGCCATGATTTCACAGCCAGTAAATACTAAATAGTAAATGGAGAATGAATGAAGGGGAATAGCATGGGCATCGTATCGTTCAAATTTACCAGCCCAAAGTAAAATAGAAGAAGAGAGGATTATAAAGTCTTTATGACTGTCTTCAAATAGACGAAGAAAATCAAGACGGAAAAGATGGATTGTGAATCGGATATAATACACGGATAATATGACGATTTCATCTGTTCTTTCAAATATTCTATCACTGCATAGGAACATATTCTGCATAGAACAACAGTGACAAAAAGGAAGAACTTGAGGATATATTAAGAATTTATGTATTATGTATAGTTTGACTATATCAGTATAACTACATGGCACAGACTACAGACTGTTGCGACTTCTTCGAGTAACCACTACCATACTCTTCGTTCCTCGACTTACCTACAAATACACAGAGTTGGACGAGGTGAGTTTTTCTTTTCCACATGAGAGAAGCCAACGGTATTTCAAAGCATATATACACACACACACACTTTACACGCTGTACAAAAGCACATATAGATACACAAACTACAATATAATGAGGATTCCTACTTAGATGCATAGGGAATAGACAGTCACATTCATTCACATGCTGTAGTACTATACCACCTTTTTCCACCTTCTTCAAAGAGTAAAGGCTCCTCAGTATCAATTCAGGTGTTGGCAACGAGTGATGTGACTGTGTGATACACATTTTCAATACATATAACGTGTACATCAACAAGTTGTCATTGTTGGACATATAGCTACATAATATTAGCAAGGAAATATTTTTGTACCAGTTTTTTCGAATTGGATTTCGGGATTACAAACGTGGATTTTTGGATTGCACCCGGAAAATTTTATTCAACGGTAAATATTCTAGTATAAATTATATTGTTCTATCATTTGTTTTTTAAGTTCAAAAATAGCATCAAGATTTTTCAAAAAAGTTGAAATTGTGTCAATGGGAAAATCGAGTGAATGAGGTTGTGTGAAAATACGAATATACGAGTATATACAGCAGGGTTGTTTTTCTCGTCTCTTCTGTTTACGGTTTACACTAATGTAAAGCAACTGTAATGGAAAAAATATAGAAATACACTTGCATGCATGCATGTATTCATGCATTAACGTATTATGTATGTTTGGGTAAAATTAAATGACCAAGTGATCAAGCCAAAGAAAGAGGATTGTGAGGTTTTTCAAATCATTCAATTTGGATCTCTGTGCATTATTTTCGGTTCCCTTTAAAACTACAAAGTAATAAAACGATGGATAAAATCTATGTGTGACCATAATTTAAAGGACTATACTATAAGTTTAAAAGTGATATCGTCAATTTTTACGTTGAACTTAATTGCAAAGAAAAATGTCAAGGATTGGACGCTTTTTACACCAGTTTTACTTTACAATTACATACAAAGTGCGTAGAACGTTTTCAACAGTGCGATTTACGATTTAGTGAATAAGAAAAATGCAAGCTATTTTCAGGTTCTAAAGAAAAAATAATAAGTATTGAAAAATTCCTTGTGAAACTGACTTGTAATGTAACTCAGTTAAAATGTGATGTATTTTTAGTTTCATAAAAAAAGTTACATGAGATACAAGACCAAAAACATAACTATACCTAAAAATAAAATTGGCGATTTTGACTCTTCGAAAGTTACTTCAAGTCTTAAGGCTTAAAAAAGTGTATTACACGGATGGAATTACTAAAACAGGAACTCATCACAAAATAATTGATTAGAGTTCGTAGTTCAACCACACACAATCAACCATAAAAACGCTGCCGGATGGGGCAGCTTTGGAATTGAATGGAATTAATTCCAAAAATAATGATATAATAATATTATATAAAAAAAACAACGATATCAATTTCAATTTTTTTGCGATAGCGCAAAACCCAACTGTTGATGATCAGCATCAGTTTAATTTGGAGTTTGGAGGTCGACTACTTTCAAATTTTTGACAATAGAACTAGAGCTTCATAAGAAAAATAAATGAGAAACTCGACCAAAAAAATATTGTTGTTATGTATAACAAGATTGATCGAATGAGAGTGCAGCATAAAAAAGTAAAGTAAATTTGTTGGACAATGATGAGCGATGCATCTTATTTGCAATGAAGTGAACGTGGACTTATAAGAACAAAATAGTGACGGTGTGACGATTATAAAAATAATCCTATACATAGATGAAATGCAATCTGCTGCATTATTATTGCAGTCTTCATAAGTAATCATATGTATACATCTCTATTTATTTTTTAAACAGACCAGCTGACGTCCTTACGTGCTTTTTTCTATATGATATGATAATACAATGAACAAGATATATATAACGCCCTTGTAGACAAAAAATTTGACGTTGTGCATCTACAGTCTACAATTTACACAAAACATTCTATATGTTAAATAAATAATCGTGATAAATACGAACACCTCATGCAAACTTAGTATTTTCTTACATACGCTACACTTGCGTTGAATAATGCAATATATAAGATTATATCAAAGTGTGTTAAGAACTTTGCTGTTTACGTGCTAAATGTGTTAAAATACTTCTTTCGAATATAAAAATAAAATCCTTAAATGAATTAGTGCTAATAAGTAGGGATGAACTGAAAAAAATGCAGAGATCTTGCGTAATTGAAAATTGAATGGTAGTGAAAATCCAATAGTGCTTCGAATTATATTTTATACGCATTATATGTCATATTATTATTGTTTGGTTTAGTTTTCAATATGTTCGATATTGAATTGGTATAAATACATATCAAAATATTAAAAAACCAGAAGTTGATTCGTGAGCATGGTGAGCATTGATCGTAGGCCGAGATGAAGAATCCCCTCTGATAATCAGACAGTCAGCAGTCACTCATTTTAAATTGGAGGCAATTTAAAGGAAGAAAGAGCAGGAGTTAGAAGTCAGCCAGACAGACAGACACAAGATATCCGACTTATCATAATATAATATTGCACTGTGTAATATAATAGGACAAAAAAGCTTTGTACATAATATGTGTTAGTAGTCGTAGGAGTTTTCCATGTAGTTGGTATTAGAAAGAAAGAGCCCATCAGCCTTTGACTTCCGGAATTGAGTTTTTTTCTTTTAGTTTTGACTAGTCTCAGGCCTGCCCCACACTTTTTTGGTCTACATGATGTTTGATGTTTGTGTATATACACACATAGTTTTTTTCCGTTTATGAGTTGAAGTTCCAACAGTAATTTGGCTCTGGAGCTATAAATAGGTATATGTATTGGTGTACGTATCCGTATATATGAGACGGCCCCCGTGTCTCCTTCAAAAATTATGTTACACAATAGGCCCAGGTAGCTTTATTTTGTTGAGGCAGGAAGAAGGGAAAGGAAAACGAAGGGATGGTAAAATTATGTGTGAGGAACAGCCGAATAGTTGCAACTAAAACTATATGTACATTGTATGAAGATAGACGAATTACATTACAATACACCGACTGACGTCTTTTGTTACTTTTATATACGTATAGCATATGTACACTAATAATTATTATTGTATTATGTACTATGCCTAATGTATTGAAAATTGAAAATAAATAGGGAATACAGTTCCACAGTTCCAGACTATTCATGTCCCTTTCTATATTACCCAGCCGCGGAAAAGGGTATAAAAACTGTATAACAAGTAATTGAGCTCCGCTTCCTAATAATCCTTTGAAGCCCTTTTTGAAACATTCATTTTCATTTTCAACCTGAGCAAAGGACCATTCTCAAAAGTCCAAACCACTTTCGATTTTTGTAGGTCACGTGAATTCCCTTACCTTTTCCTCTCAAGCCTAGTATTTCATAACACAGCCCTACCTTTAAATATACGTGTCAAATCGACACTGTCGATAGAGGTGTTATTTGTCCATTGTGAATCAGAAATATTTAGACGGGGAATTTTATTAGTTTCGTATTGTAGTAGATTGTTCTTACCACAAACAAAGGTGAGAATAATAATAATCATTATTATTAAAGGATTATACATAGTGGGATTCGCTTTTATTCCAGACATTGACTGTCAGAAACACGCTATTTCACCTTTTAGTTTGTGACTGGAACAGAAAATGTTCCAGGTGTGTATTATATTTGTACGAAAGTACAGTATAAAAATTTGATGCAGCATCAGAGAAACCGTAATGTTTATTAAAGTAACTTTAAGGCTAGACATTTAATTCATTGGCAAAAAGTATAGCCTCGTCGTCGGTCAGTCCATTTATGTCTCTTATAAATATATTATGTAGATCAACTTGATTAGATTTCGGCTTTTTTTTCTTTGTATTAGTTTACGTTTTACAGTGTCAAGTACGTTCTTAGTGGGTGTACATTAGAAATGATATAAAATATGCACAAGAACGTAACATAAAAAAGGTACTATATAATTATTAATGGAATATCAGTAATAATTTCCACTTGTTGGACACGGACACTGCCTCTAAATTCTGCTGCCGTTGTATTAATAACATATTAATATAATCATATACAGTATTATCATTACCGCCTGAACTTGTATCTTGATGTCCGTTTGTCGAATTTTCCTCTCGATACAGTGTACAATATACAATACATGTATACGTAAACAGGTGCAGAACAAGTAGTAAAATCCGTATTTTTCCATGTTCTTTGTAGTGTCTCAACCTCAACTCAAAATCACCTTTTCCCCTCTCTTTTACCTGTGATATTTATGTGTATTGTACATTACCGAAACACCTTGAAATTGAAAACAGATGAAGATAGAGAGTGAAGAAAACGTTTTTTAACTTTTCTATAGTTTTTTGAGCAAGAGAGGAGATAAAAATGTTACCTATATTTTTATATGTTTTCATGTTATTTTGTTCCTCTTCTTCCTCTTCTTTGACTTCCCCGTGATAAGCGTATATATATATATATGTAATTACAAAAGAAGGTTTGTGTACATATAGATGGATTACAGATTACACGTCGAATATCGAACAGACAACAAGATTTAGCTGCCTAAAAAGTAGAAATATGTTTTATGGTATCATGCTCTATCGTAGGTGTATAGTGTAGAGTAATATATATATAGGAAAAATAATGTAAGAGGATTTTTGAGATATGAAAAAGTATTGTACATAGGAAGCAACTTCCTATAAACTTTTACACAGAAAAGTTGAAGATGCAGTTCATGTTAGTGTTATAGTGGTATGTAGTTGATATATTATCTCCAAAAACTATGTTTTGGGTGAAAAAGTAAGAGAGGGGAGAGAAAAAAAAGATGGAGAAATAAAATCATATGAGCTTGAAATAACAGTAGTCAAGGATTGTTTCATTCTCTATATGTTAGACGTGGGTACATTGTACATACATACACAATAATATGACCGAGGAACAAAATATACCTATTGAATGTGAATGCATATACATACAAGAATACAAGATGAATAATATATAGTGCACTTCTAGTGAATTTGAGCTTGAAGAAGTGCTGCTGTCTAATTGTGTTATACTATGTATATATATACATATATTGTATTTGTATGCACTTATAATTCCTGCTCTAACTGCAGGTGAAGAGCCGAGCCGTACATAATAAAATAATGATAATAATAATACATGCGTGTGTGTCTTGAGTCTGTGTCTGACTGTAATAAAATTTGAGGGATTTAAGTGCAGCTTCATGTGCACATTTTCATATGTGTGATACCTGTCTGTGTATTATGTGTATAATACTGTATTAGATATGCGTGTCTTAAAATGAATGATGAATGATAATAAAGTAACGGAGGAAAGAAAAAACGCGTGGCTACTCGCTCGTCATCATATCATCTCTTGAGTTGCAAAACTTACGTTTAATTTTTTGGCCAACGTTGTAATACACGCGGTTCATTGTTTCACTCAGAGATTACTACTTCTTCCTCCTCCTACTTTTCTTCTTCTTCTTCGTTGTCTGCTTTTGCACAATAATTAAAATTCACCTAAGATATATTTTTTTATTCAAATGAGGATGAGATTAGAAATTGAAAACGGAGTTTTGAGTTTTCCTTACGTAAACTACATTTTTATAGGAACTTGTAATAAAATTGGTATGGACATACATAAAACGAGGATGTTTAAATGTTTGGGTTTTTTGAACTAGAATTATTAAACGTGTGAGCGTGAAAACATGCCATGTATGTATTTATATTATGTAATTTTTGTTGTGGATTTTACTTTTTGTGCGATATGTAATTCAATGTAAATATTGAGCTCATACATTTGGTATTCTTTTTACAGGTGACAGGACCAACGGGGAAGGAAACTACATCACACAGGAGTTTCCCTCAGTTTTTGGCCTAAACCATGGCCAGAATTAAAGTGGATAGATAATTTTTTTGGGCGACACCCAAAAACACATATATACATATGTACACACAAAGGACAAATCAAAAATGATCCAGAGAATTTGAGTTTGAAAAAAGTGATTAGTGAAGGAATTGAAAATCCTTATAAAATATTGTGAAAAATAGTGTGTGTTTAAAATTTCACACTACTCTTCCCTTCCTTCTTTATCTGATATAATTTACATAGTACATATTGACTCAAGTCTCCAAAAATAATATATATTTTTTAAAATGTTCACAATCAAGATGAGTTGGCTTGCACAAAGTCGGCATAATGGAAATCAGACTCGTCAAACCCTTAATTGGTTTTTACTCGGAGTCGTAGTTTCGTCACTTATTGTTGTTACTTGTTCACAATCAAATGAGGACCCCGCCAATAAAGGTAAGATTATCATTTCAACTTATTTATTATTACGACTTTATTTAAACATCATTTTCTTCATTTTTAACCATATTTTCTACGTTGACCTACGTCATTCACCTTTCTACTTTTTTTTACCATTTTAAACTGAAAGTTTTGCAAAATTTTAAAAATGAACAGTAAAACAAATTCCTTTGTCGCAACTGGGGGTTTGTATAAAACATTTACACAAGTAGAAAAGGCTTTCTTTTCCCCATAATTTAAATGGTAAATCATGTTAAAATATTATATTATGACAACATATTATATGTTATATATATGCATACAGTATGATGCACAATATGCATAAGTTTTCTGGTATACAAAGTAGGAAATGCGAATTCGACTTCAAATTCGACTGAGTGAAGGTAAAAATATTGAGAGTCAATTTTATGGCCCATCAACAGTCAGCAGATAACAAATCTATCTGCTCACTTCGCTTGCACTCTCATTCAAACTACACATAATATTCGCGTATTTGTTGACACGGATTCCTTCATTGCTTTCCACATTCAATTTCAATCGATGAACCTTTACTTTGTACGTTGTACAAACTTGCTAATTCATAGCTGAGCAATATTTTGATTTCTTCTGTATATATCTAATATGTACAATTGGCGTTCAATGAGATTGAAATCGATTAGATTCGCTCTTGAATATACATTTGCTCGAAGGAAAGAGAAACATAATAAATATGTATTGACTATAAACTATGAACATTCAAATAGTAAAGTACTCAATCTGTGTGTGTATTGTGTACAGTGTAGAGTACGTGTGTGTTTGTACACTATAGGAAAAAAAGAAAAGTGCTCAAAATGGTAACCCAATTGAAAAGGGTCCGCATGTCTAGATCAACCAGTTTCACTACAACTACTATACGAGTACAGGTGCCTAATGGGCTAATTCCTCATGTATTAAACGATATGTACATTATACATTACAGCAGGGATTTACCTTTTGCTTTTTGCATCACCTATATAAACATAATATGTATATTATATGATACATGATATAGACATGTCTTCAACTTGATTCAATATCTGTGTATTCAGTATTCAATAAGGGATCTTTCTCCCTTTCGTTTGCGATGTGTAACTCTATGATACATAGAGTATGCATATAGAGATTAAAGATGCCAGACGACGAGTTACAATTTACATGTCGTTGAGATTCGTCAGAAATTCAGTGAAATGAGAATTCGACACACTTGCATATATTTTGCGAGTTTGTTACTCCTCAACAGAGTAGAATGCATGATACACATATACATAGAGCAATGTGTGTGCGAGAGTCCGAGCAAAAGCAAAAAGGCGAGAGTTGAGCCAAAAAATCAAAACTGAGTTCTATTGCAAAAGTCGACTGTGGACGTATATATGAGGGAGCAGTGTAAATAAACAATAGCAACAAGTTGGCTTGTTTGGTATGGCAGAGACCCTGTCTCTCTGTTACAATAGAGCACACACATGTACATACATACATACATACACACAGACACACACAAATACAAACAAGATCTGAGTGTAATTATTATATAGGAGAAAAAATAGGGAGCTTCAAGCTAAATTGTAAATGTTAAAGGCTAATACATATTGACATGTATAATAATGTGTATTGTGTACGCACATGAAAATGAAAAGACAATAAATTGCCTTTTCATTGCACTTTTGCACACCAACACCAGACCAAGCAAAACCAAATATGTATGTAGAGAGACAAGAAGACAAGAGCTTCTTGCTTCTTCTGGTCCGTCGTTTTTTTTGTCGTCATCTTAATCGGCAATTGCATATTATTTTATCCTATATATCTGTATATATTTGGTATTCTAGACTCGTCCACAATATGTATTATTATTACGTTTTGTTTCTGGCACGTGCTCAGTCCTCAATACGAAACGGGACAATGCATTTTTATTTGAATATATTTCAGTAGTCGACAAGAGTATACATATAGCACGTATATAGAAGTATTATAGTGCAGTGCGTTGTATTTTGCCCACCCTAAAATTACGATTACGATTATGAATGTGATCGTGGTGGAAATAAAAAATACACCTACGATGACAGGAGTCAAAAGTCATGGTGTATACTTCTTGTCCTGGTGTTGTGTAACATGTATACTAGGAACAGATCAAAAGTGTGCTAATAATATTAATAGTACATATTCCTATTATCATCATCATCATCATTTTAATGCTCTTATTTGGTACAAACTTATATAATAACATGTGTATGGTGTATGTACTATGTGTGGTATACTAATTTGTTTATTTATTTAACATTTAATCCTTTTCCACGTTGTTCTACCCTTTGACTTTTCTGATGAGACGTTTACTCTTTACGATATGAATCAGAATCAGAATAAACGTTGTAAAAGTTTGTCATCTCAAATCATAAATGTATAAATTAATTGTGTATGTAGGTCAGCGAAATTGTGTGTGTGAGTAGTATGTTTATGTATTGATGCGTTTATGCACATTATGTACGATGGAAATTCCGACCTCAAGTCATTATGAATGCACGATAGGAAAGAAAAAAGAATACAATCACAAAATAAAATCAGAAGCGAGGCGGAAAGTCACAACTACTTTAATTTCCTGTGCTTTATGTAATGTAAGTAGGTATACGTACGTGTATAAGACTACTCCGAGTTCCTACGTTTTTTATGTACAGCACTTTTCTTAGCCACTTCCCAGCATCACTTTTATATTACAGCTTAAAGGACGAGAAACCTCTTTTATTCTGGATATATAGGGCTAAATAGCTTATACAAACCTAATTTTACGCATTGGAAATATTATATGGTAAGATAGTTACTAAAACAATTTTTAAATGGCCAAAATGTGAGTATAAACACTTGCTTTATAGTTTAATTTCTTTAGTGAGGCGGTGCAAGGAACGAAAGTCGAGTGGACACAATGGAAAAGTGCAAATGTGACACGTTAAATAAGGAGAGGTTAATGGGCATTAGCCTTTGCAATTATGGAGATGAGAAATTGAAATTATGTGAGATTACACCTGGCAAACAAACAAACAAACAAATAGTAAAAAAACGTTACGAAACAAAATGATTTATTAAATTTGACAACTATTTAACCGTATTATTGCCGAGTCACACGTTATTATGTGTTGGATGGTTTAATGTCTTGTTATAAGGAGAGTTTTCTTGTTGGGCAAAATTGCGGAAGAGATTAGAAATGTAAAATGTCGTCTTATGGGATTTGTACTGAGTTGAGGATTTCACTATAGGCAATACATAAGTAAGTATGCACACTAATGCAAGTATCAGTGACGCATTTGAATTGTGACTCTGATGGAATCTTGTCATCCACGAGAGTCTTTTTATCTAACTGCCTAATGGATGACATAGTCGACCGGTATGGCGACAGCAGGCCTTTTTCCAAATTGTTTTATATGATTTTTTATGACTTTTATCTCTATCTGAACAGTGGACACTACATCTTTCCCCCCTAGTTTTTTTTTGCATTGCTATGAATGAATTAGAAATTAAAAATTATGCAGCTCGGAGACAAATCACACAACACATACATAACATAAAACATAACACAGGGAAAGCTGTGGAAAATTTGAAATTTACAAAATGTAAGAACATTGTCATACATTCGTTCGTTTTTGTACCGTCGGGCTTTCAAGAGGAAATCTCCCAAACTTTTACTGAAAAATTAACATTGTTACGCAGTCACATTTGTTATGTACTTGTTGCTTGTCGCAGGCTCCTGCTCATTAAAAATTTGAGCACATTCCCAGCTTGTGCACTGTCCATGTGTACTGTGTACATGTAAAAATGTTGATAGAAAAACAAAAACGTGGACCAGAAGCGTAACATTTGTCGAGGTAATCACAATTGTAATCGTACCGCTGTTTTTATTTTTCCATTCGTCCTTTTCCTTTGGTATCACATTTTACAAGTCAGATGGTCAGTAGAACAGTTTAGATGATGTTACGCTGCTTTTGATGTAAGAGTATAACAGTAATGAGAAGAACAAAAATCGAGGAAAAAATGGAAACAAAAATTCTCTCTGTATGATATCATGACATGACACGGCAAAGTATGTTGTTTGTGGCATGACAGAATAGAAAGGACGGAGAATATCATATCATGAGCAAAGCTTGACCAGCAAGTTTTTGTGAGCAAAATCAGACTTATAATAACATGGCCAATAGATGGATTTGAATTGAGGAATTGAATGAAATGAAAAATGTAATAAATGCTTTTGTTTTTTCACGTAGTTACATATTATATCGTTCGCCGTTCTCTATAGTGTGTCTGGCTGACTTTAGCTGTCTCCTTCATCTTTTCAGTTTCGTCAGCCAGGACGCAGGATAAGGCTAACAAATTACAAATAGGAAAACAAATTACTGCTACTGCTGGCAAGGTGGACGAGCAAAAAATTTTAATCCAAATATTTACCTAAATACTCGTCATTTTTCATGTTTGCCTCCAAAGAAACTTCTTTCTCAATTTGTATGGACATAAACAAAATACGTATACCTATGTATTACATATTATCAAATTTTATGCAGCAAACAGTGCACGTTATTTTTCTCCGTGCTTTCTCTCTTCATATTCAGTCGGATGGTCAGGAATTTGTGATTGTTATTTGTTACGTGGTGTTTCTGAGTGGTGTTTAGAGGAAAATGCGAAGAAAAAATGCTGAATTAATCTATACGAATTTTGAGCAGCAGATAATTTTTGTATCCTACACGTACACTCACTCACTCACTTACTTACCAACTAATAAATAATCATGTGCCGTGTGTTTCTGTATATTTGTGTGTGTACAGAAATTGTTGTAAATTATCAAGTGGTCTGTTTTTTCCGTATTATTATCTTGTCGAGTTTTGAGCTAAACTCTGTTTTTCTCCGCTCAAATTTATATTCTAGACGAGATAACCGAGAAATTCGAAGGAGCCACCAACGTGCATTTTTGTGTACATTTTAAATACAAGTTTTGTGGATTATTCGTACAAGAATTTGTACATTATTATTTTTTGTAAATAGGAATATACTATAGTCTACCAAGTCTACCGTATTTTGTGTTGGTTTAATCACTTTGCTATCGTTCAACTTTTTTTTCGCTTTCCTTGTTTTTCTTTTACATTTTTCATGCATGTAAAGTTACATCACTGATTGCAGGAGATCTGAAAACTTTCCTTTTCAGTTTCATCATCGTCAATGTCAGAATCAGCTTCATTTGTCCACAGAAAGGAGTAATTTTCGAAAAATTTGGGGTTTGGATAATTTACGACAAAAATGAGGATTTTCGACTTGTGAGTCTATATTAATTAAATGAGAAGTTTTTCTCCCTTTCATTTCTTCCTCTAATCTAATTAGGTTCTTTAGGTTCATTAAAAAAATTTATGGGTAGTAAAATTCAAAGTGTCCTGAATAGCTGGCTTGGTCAGCTGACTGGTGTACTTTCCACGAAACACATAGAATGTAATAGAGATATAGGGACAAGAATGTAAAAATTTGCATTTTAACATTGGGAAAAGCTATTACGAGTCCATAAAGTGGGCATCATAATAATCATATAATCGTAATTCGTAATCTTACGCCAGAACTTCTTCACCTTCTTCAGTTTCTCCTCGCCGTGTACGTCTCTGACAATGTAGGTAACTTTATCTTGTTCCAAGTTCGAATGTTGTCGAATAAAATAAAGTGGAAGGCATTGGCAGAGTCTCCATCATTTTTTCTTTTTCTGTTTCTGTTTCTTTTTTCTTGTTGTTGGGTAGGTCAAATAAAGTCATTAAATTTGAGACAGAGCAAGCGTTCGTCTTCATCTTGGCTTCGTACGAATGGATGGTCGACTGTACAGTATATGTAGTAGATAGTATAGAATAGTCGAATGGTCGAGAGTGGAGTTCATAAATAACAAAATATATCATCTCTATAAAGGTTTTTTACGACTATCCGCATTTGCATTCACATTCACCTAATATACGAAACACAAAATATTACAAAGTACAGCAGAGCACAACCCAAGACAATAGTAATAATAATATGATTATGCACAGTACAATACACATACAAGATATAGACTTGAAACGTCTGAACTTTTTTGAACTGCTGCATACATTATAATAAAACATATTATGCTGATTTGTAGTATTCGGATGATATATACTCTAATATTATTATTATTACATATTATAAGGAACTATTTTACATGCATGTAGAAAGGGGATGAATGGATGTAAATATGTATCAGAATTCTCTTCTCGAAGAAGCAGAAGATTGATTAACAACAACTGCAAAAGGGGATGAGACAGATGAACTCTATTTTACTGATACATAGATATACAATACATACATATACATACATGCCAGTTTTTACGGTGGCAGAGGTAATATCTGCATACTTAGTACTTGGTTCACACTCCGGGCGAAAAGTCTCGCTCGCCTTCTCATCTTTTCCTTCTTCTTCTTCTTCTCTCTTTGAAATCCCGTCCAGCCGGCTAGTTTTGCTTCCAGTGTAGAAATTCCTATTTTGTGTACAATATACAACACATCTTTACTAATAATATGCGTAATGTATAATGTACAAAGTAACACCACCTTCAGACTTTAAAGGATATACCTATACACACAAGATTTGTATAGATATCAAAGCATTAGAGGGGACTGAGTAAATATATATTATCATTATTATAAGAGATGAAATCAGAGTATAAAGTAGCTGTAGAGTCTATAAGGCAGCACCCAATATGCAAATTTCTGTTTAAATTCTGATACTGAGGTTTCTCTTCTCATCTCAATATATTTTAGTACGAATCTTGTATATTTGGACATATTTTCTCATTTGCTGTAACAATATTATTATTCTGGGTCGATGTATGTGTATTGTGTATCTGTCTGTGCAATACATCTGTCTGTACGTGTATATACAAAGTTGTTCTGATTCTTCACCTTCCCCTGATTCTTATTCTGCATTTTAAGTGTGTATAGAGGAGAGAGGGGAGTAAAAAAACGTTTTCTCGAGTCCAAAAGCACTTGCATAATATATCCATTGGCATGACATTATTGTTGCCTCCTGCCTCCTTTTCTTTGGCTTGGAACAGTTACAGTTAGTGGAGAGTTGAGTTGACTGATGACGATGCTTTTTCATGTATTCCTGCGAGTTTTCTCCTATTTTATATATTAAACGTGTGTGTCATATGTGGATATTGTATATATGTATCTATACAGTAGACATTCTTCAGTGCTCGAGTCATCTCACTTTCTGACACTAGCTCTAACAATAAGATGGAGGAGGGTTTTCTCACTATATTACGAGTCAAAAACTGTTCGGAGAGCTCAGGTGTCTCTTTTTTTATCTCCAATTCTTTTCATATATTTTAATAGTCGTAGTCACATACTCGGCAAAAATAAATGACAATGTACATACATTGTTTTATATTTTGTATGATGGTGGATGGTGGTGACTTGTGAAATATGTAGAAGGTGAAACTGCATATTATTGAGACGACATTTTAAATTTAAATTCAAAAATTTTAAACAGTTCATTGATGCCATTTAAAATTTACACATAGTTCACTTCCTAATGTGTGTATATGTGTGTAGTGATTACAATGATTGGTATTATTATGGTACTTTTTGTCACATGAGTCAACGACGATTTAAAATATGACTATGTGTATATGTGAATTTGTTATGTAGCTTAAACTTAAAGTTGAACGATGAGACTGTTCAACTCATAGAGAGTAATTAAAAGAACAAGGCATTCACTCAAAATAACGACTTTGTCCCTATTTATAATCACCATAATTGCTGTTCGCTATTCATGTGCAGTTAAATCGAAAAATTATAATCGTAGTGTAAATAAATAAATAAATAATATGTATATGCATGTATCGTAGTATCGTATAAATAATGACGATAAATGTTAGTATTATACAAAAAGAAAAAACAGCTAGAGATCGAACCTCTCCTCTCTCCTACATCAGTATATTAGTCCTGTGTTGTATATTACGATTTACAATTAGGAGTCAGTCGAATTTCGAATAAGAATTAGAATGAGTAGCATTGTACCTGTTGGAAGTAAGCACAGTCATTTATATATAGACAAAAGACAAAAGGGAAGAATTCCAAGTCGACTTTGTTTCTTTTTCATGTGTCTTCTCACTAACGGGTTTTTACTGTTTGACTTGAGATTTTTAAATGATTCAATGAAAGAAAGAGACTGTATACTACATGAGGAAAGATAGTCAATGTGGGAAAAGATAAAGATGAATGTGAAGTAATATTATTGTAATTCTAATCCAGGTGTATTATTATTATCGGAGAGAGGGATAGGGAGTGAAAGAAAGAGATTGGATGAGCGATGAACTATATTATGGTAAAATACAAGTTGTTAATGAGACACAGTTTTGTTTTGATTCTAAATTTGATTCCGCACAGCTAGTCTGTTAGTGTGACTCATTCTCATTTGAAATCTCATTTACGGATGTATATATAAATTTACTTGCTGGCTCAGTGTTACACTTCCAACATTTGTATCATTTTTATATTTAGTTATTATTATGGGAACAAAGTTTTATAAGTGCAGGGATATTGTATTAGGAAGTGGTTGATGTTCATTCCTAAAATAATCGATTCGTTTGTTTTGTCTGGGAATTGAAACTGAAGTGGAAAGGAGTGAAGTGAGCCACGAGATCATGGTAAAAGATGTGTATGTATCTATCCACATGGTATGATATGATATGATTTGGCATGGTGCAATTTATATCTACATTTATCAGTATTTTGTCTGTGAGTATGTACATTTTCATGACCATTTATGGATATTGCTAATAAGTTGAAGTTGATATAACAATTATTGAGCTGATTACTCGATTGGACTGACAATAATGATGATAATATGAATACAAATCCAAATCCAAAGCCAATCGACACTGACAAAGAATGTGACTGTGTCATTCCTGTTCTTTTCAAATTGGTCAAAAGAAAGAGAGACCACGTTTTTCTACAGCTGAGCTCAATCCGTCATTCATAAATGATAAATAAATATGCAGATGATGATGATGATGATTCTCCGATCAAATCTTTAATAATCCACTTTTGCATCTGTTGCCTGTAGTCTGTATAGTACAACTGATTCACGGCTGGATTACATTCGTCGCGCTTTTAATTGCTGTAAAAATGGGACGTTTGTCATTCGGATTTCGATTTTAATTCTGTGCTCAACTCATCTTTTAAACAGCATTCTTGCGGAAAATCCCTGCATGAAAACATAATCGGTTTTGAGTTTTGATTTTGGCGTGTGAACTGGGTTTTTGTTTCACAATAGAAAATTGCACGTACTTACATAGTATATAGGAATCCAATAATCTCTCACCCTTTGTTATTTACCTGTGAAAAACGGAAGAAGAGAGTTAAAGAAATTGTAAACTAATAATTATCATTAGACTGGCTGCAATATCTGTAATATATCAGCTCTTCCTTGTGATGATGATGCAATTACAATTTTCCTTGGACAATATGATGCTGTTGCTTCTGATTGTGATGATGGTGGTGATGATGACGCGTCTCGCGAGATGTATAATAATAATTATACATACACACATTGGAAATTGCGGTATCTTTTGTCTATACCAAAAAGCATAATAAGAGTCGAATGAGTAACTGTTTCATGTCCAACTGCTGTGTGAGTGAGTAGACTCAAATTCCAACACTCTTACACATTGATTATGGTATAAGATTGCTACAGTTTCACACTTGCATTTATGAATTTTTTCCCTCCTTTACTCCGTCGTTTCTTGTCTGCATACATATACATATGAAAAAAATCAAGTTAAAATTGTACATTTGATGTCTGTTTGCTGTTTTATACACATATATCCTCATATGAAAATTTGAACGAGAGAATATATAATCTCCACACGCATTATTACACATAAAAAAATCATCATATGGGTATAAAGTATAAAACTGCTAAGCACCATCAACAACCAACGAAAAGTACTCGTCAAATCATACAAACTCTGCTAAGAAGGTACGAATATCTGTATTCTGTATTGCACGTACGTGTATTATAGATTGCTCTGAATTGCTCCTTCCTGGCCAATCTTATGTTATACTGTATAGTTATAGTGTATGTATTATGTGTGTATGTGTGTGTGTGTTGTATTATCCAATCGACTGCAGTGTTTAATGTAACGCGGCGGATCGCAGTTAGCTTATATGGCTTTAGTTTGAAGTTGTAGAAGCTCATGGTGTCCAATTTACTCCTATCGTTGGAAAATTTTAACTGTAACTTTGGATGGGGGAAGAAGTCGAAGAAGAAGGTACAGAAATAATAGAAGATGCTCTGGCTTTGGCAGTAGATTTTTGCTTCAGTTATTTTATTCTCGAGCTTGAGTCTATCATTTAGTTTGTATACTATAATTAAGCATAATTACGGAATTCTTGTGGCTGCCTAGTGTTTTTTTCTATTCGTCTTTTCTTTTTGTTTTTTATATATGTTACGTTTTCTTCTTTGTTGCTTTCTCTCTCTCTCTCTCTCTCTCCGTTTTTCCACCTTTTTGTTCTTTGCCATTCACACCAGTCGTCGGCTATACGAGTACGACTGTTTAGATTTAGGATTTACTATTATTTACATAGTGGGTATTGTGGGTTGGATGTATACATAAGACATCGACATTGAAAGACGACTGACATCAGCATTGTTAGCATGTATTACGAGGTGATTGTTACATATTTTATCTGTAAATGCTCAGGGAAAAACAGAAAACAGTCAACAGTGTTACGAGAAGACGAACTTTAAAGAAGTGCAATAACTTGTGAATTGTGAATCTACGTATAAAAGTGAATTTTTCCAGCCTCAATGACTGACTTTAGACAATGAAAAAAAAGAGTTGAGTCAGCCATCTTTCTTTACCTTTCATGATGTTCATCCAATTCCGACTCAGATTCTTAGAGAGCATCAGTACATTTGCATAAAAATCTCATCGCATGTTATAAACTTACCAAACTTACCAAGAATTGTGACAGAATAACAATGATTGGTGTAAAGCGTTAACCGTACTTTAAGTTTTTTTGAGAATTTCGGGAGAAAAAAGAAGAGGGGAATAAAAGAAAAATAGAAAAATAGGAAATACCAGAAGTAAATTTCTATTTCTCTCTGTTTCGCTTCCTCTCCGTCTGCATGTTTGTCTGAATGTCTCAATTTTTATAGTAAATGAAAAAATGCTAGTTGGTTTCGGTTGCATAACGGAATTAAATATATATAATATATGTTACATGTATGTATATTTGATTTTGGTATGATTTCAGAAGGTAGTCGTCAATGAACCATAACGAGAGGAATATGTAGAATGTAATAATATGTACATATGTATCTATGGATGATGATCATTTATCGACAGAGGAAAAAATATTATTTCCGTTAAAATTTAAAATTTACTTTTTTCGCTTTGGCTTTCTATATAATATATATTACTTCTTTGTATGTATAAGATGGAGACTCAATGAGAGTCAAGACAACAGGCTCACACATGTGTGTAATTTGCACGATGTATTTATAACGTGGAGATATTTCTAGAGATATCATTATATCATCGTGACCACATGGAGCCGCGTCAATATTATTATTATTTGGCATATGTACTTGTGATTGAGCAGTACATACTACATACATAGGAGTAGAAACAGAAAAAGACGTACGAGCAATGTAACGGCTCAGTCATTTGTTCCGGTTCAGAATCAAATATATATAAAATACATTTTTTAATCCACATGATGTTCACCAGTATGTGTTATTCATATGTATATGTTGTGTATAGATGTATAGGTACAGTTTTTACGCATATAGCAGTATGGAGGGTGAGCACGCTGCCATAAAAGTCACCATCATCGTCGTCGTCATCACAGGCACTCATATATGATGTGAGCTTGTCATTTACACTGTGGCCATAAAAATTTGAAAGACGATCAACAGACTTTTTTTTATAAAGAAAGGGCAGTCACTCGATAAAAATTCTAAAATCTCCATAATATGATGAATGTGCATATATACATATCCATTCCTTGTGTTTGGCTATGGTCGATCGATCATGAAAGTTGTGAAGTTGCCATTTGATATTTGAAAAAGATGACTATATGATTGTGATGGCAGTCTTGTGGCAAATAAAATAACGTATAAATGGATAACTTGATTATGTTGAATTATTGTTGACGGTGATATGACCAGACACTTTCCACATCCAACATTCTCTACGTAGTTGATTTTGAGTCTGGGTCTTGAGCATGAAATGAAAATCGAATCAGCAAATAATCAAATGAAAGGAATTCTCATTCAAATTCACAATCACCTGTCGTCTCACAATATTATATTTTTTCAATTTTTTTTAAGTCTCCGTTTCAAGTTTAACTCTCTGATTTTGATTTTGGGAGTGGAGGTAGAAGAAGGTGAAAAGCTACCAGTTTCGTTTTCAAAGCATGGTCATATAGTTAATATAATGACTTTATATTACTTTCATGATTTCTTGAGTGATAACTGTACACTGTGCCTGTCTCTGGTCATCTGACCCGTACAGCACGGGAGGATTTTTATAATGTAGACACAAAATCAAATTAGAGGAAGGCAGAGTATACATGCATATTCCACTTATACATCATGAATGGATCATCCGCTGAACTTTTTAATGATTAAAAAATGATGATGACGATGACAAGTTAGCAAAATGCAAAGGTTTGAATTTTGAATGTCAAGACTTTTGAACAAGAAGAAGAAGAGAAAAGTCGTGAGAACGTTGTCTTTTTGCTTTACACTCTGTCTTCATCGTCCTGTTTTTGTTTTACATCTTCTTCATGACGTTTCATCACAAAATGCCGCGGATTTTCTGTCAAAGTCCTCGTCTCTATAAAGTCAGTGTCAAGACTTAAAACAAAAGTAAAGAGTTTTTGATGAATTACAGATGACAGAGTGGCAACAGTATGTATCATAATAATTGAATGCAATGTTAACTTGTACATTGAACAGTTGCTTTTGTGTTTTCTTTAAATTTTTGGGAAAGGAAAAAATCACGTTTCATTGAATATATTTGAAAATTTCCCGTGCTTCAATTGTCATATGTAATTTGAAATTTTTGTGACTCACCTGAACAAATAAGTGTAGATAAGTACAAACGGGAAAAATTAGGAATCGGTTCAAAAGTCTCAAAGATGAGAAGATAAACAACAGACGCCCACATATATGCCTGCATAAAAATGTGAGATTCTCAGAGGTCTCGAAAAAGAGTCCAGCAGAGTCACAGGCTAAGAATATATGAATAAGATTATCGATGTTGTGTATTTTTGCACTCCATGTTCTATCATACTCTCTTCATATTTTCAACTTATGGGGTTGGGGCTTGAGATTTAATTCAAGTCGTGAGTTGGTAGTTTATAGATATAAATAAATACTACAATGTCTGTAGTGCCACTATTCGAATCTTTTCAAGTCTAAACTCGACTGTCGAAAAAAGTCATCGCATCAGGAGCACTCATGACCACTCACAATCAAAAGCCGGTGCCAAAAACAGCATGGATAATAATAGTCATCAACAGGAAGAATTGACGTAATGAGAATGTAGTTAACACTAACAATGAGTAGTACCACTTTATATTATGGATATTACATATTATTATTGTTATTGGTGTGTACTTAGAAAATTGTTTTACACCAGAGGTTGAGCTTAATCTACAAAAGTTTCATCTTTCATCCATAGAAATTGAATCGCATCAGGTGTATGCTGAAAATTCTAAAGCTTTTACTCTAATATTTTATTATAAATTCTTGTTTCTGCATACTTTAAAAAAATTGTATACAATGTGTAAATAATAATTATTGTTAAGAATGAACCAGTAATACTTTCTGAAGATGTTCAAAGTTCATCCTCCCTTTACTTATTTCTTTATGAAAAATCTAGTTTTTCTTCTAGGTGCATTTGAGAAAGTTTTTGAACGAGGATTTATTGCCTCTTTAAATCTATTCTGTATGTAATTAACTGGGTAATTACTCAATCAGGAAAATAATAATAAATGAATTAGCATAATATATTGAAAATTCAAGATTAAATATTTAAAATTCTGCACATGTTGAACAGTGAACAGGTATCGTATGTATATATTTTCAGTCAAAGTATTTCTTCTTTTTCTATAAGCAGTCTAACATCAAGTAATAAATCATAAATCTTCTTTGAACATTATTAACTTACATATTTGATGTTCACATAAAACTGCAAATGAAGGAATTTTCTTTGTTTGGCCGGAAAGTAAAAGTGAACTCAAAATATTTTCTTAAAAATGCCAAACATAGAGGGGAAAATCGCTATCGTTATTATTGTCTTAGGTCAACGTTAGATGAAACTGTACCACAAGCCTATCATATTGGATTAACTTACCTGAACACTGAACACTCAGTCCAGCCGGTGTTACTGTGCCATATAAATACAATGCCGTATAGGATGAATAGCTTTTTCAAATTGACAATGTCGTATCGACGAGACTGTAAGACTGGGACAAAATCTTATTAAGAGCTCCTGTCTTTCAAAAGGTTTCAAAGAGAAGTGGAAAAGGGTCAATGGGGACACTCTTTACTCTTGATAACTATTTTTTCTACTACTTCTCCTTCTGTATGGGCTACAAGTTTTGAACCACCTTTACAAAAGGAAGAATGATGATAAAGCTCTACATATGTGCAATGTGTGTATTTTTAGTTTGAAATGTATCAAAGTAAGCCACATCCTGTCCATCATTACTTATATACTGTGCCGACTTCTCTACTTTTCCTCTTTGCCTTCCCCTTTTGGTTCAAATCATAATATGTACATTCATTCTTTTCTGTATCCAGTCCCGTAGCATTAAGCCTGTAGCCAAAGATGAAGAATAAGCAGGGGAGGATTGAGGACTCTTGAGCTATTGTGTCACTTACGTACAAAACATATTGTTCGTCCAGTCTCAAGAAGGATCTCTATTTTTTATACAAACATTCTTACAGCTGAATACTTGCCTATAATTGTTGTCTTTGTAACTTGAGCTATGACAAATATGCTGTTGGATCATACATATACACATATTGTAGGCACAAAAAATTCAGCTACTAAGTATTTTATATGAAGGAATATCTTACGTGTGTGACAACATGTTACCACTTACCACTATTATGATGAGGATGATTGTTATATAATTTAATCGTTGCTCCACTGGGCGTTTCCGCTATCTCTGCAGTTTCTAATTGTCTCAGAGGTTTACGACAAATCATAAATGTATGGCCACAGAAATTGTACAACGTACAATATTTTTTATTCTTGGACCAGGAACTTCAAAGCTGGTATCTACTCATGAAGGTTACAATTTCTAATGTATCAAATTTTTGTCCCTACATATTATTTAATCGACCGTCACACACCACAAGAATACATTTCAATCATGATGTTTAATATTTGAAAAAATTCAAAATTCAGTCAATACAAGAACTTTTTACGCATAAAATAGTTCCTGTTTCACACTTAAGACAACGCAAACGTCAACAGGTCAATGTTGTAGTAGTAATAATTATTGGTGGGTCAGTAGTCAGTGTGGGTCGTGGAAATATTCAAAAGTATTCCACGGAAGCAATTTTTATAAACGGTCATGACAATGACAACCCAGTGTAAAATGAATAATGTGTGCTTTTAAATTTTAAAACATCAAGTATCTATACACTTGCAAAGAAAATGATTAATGTATCAGATTTAATTTGAAAATTGTCATGAATATCACATTTTTGCTCAAGTTTTTATGGGTAAATTGTAAAGTCGGCTCTATACATGTAGTTGAGTGTAGTTAAGTCTAGTCTTCTGGATTAATTTTAATTCAATTTGGAGTAAAGTGTCTGCCAACTCGAAAATATATTAAATAACAACAGACAAATGATGATTCGTCTTCATGTGTGAATCTCGCCGAAAAGTTGAAAATTGTTTGCGTGTGACTGAGTGACTGAATGAAATGAGACCCATATAGCAAAGCATGCATGTAACGTTCCTCACGAATTCTCCATTTTACCTGTTGGCTCTCTCTCTTTCTCTTGGCTTGAATACACAGAACCAGGTAATGGAGTTTTGAATGCGAAAGACAAATACGAGCAAGAAATATGTATATTGTATTGTATGTTATACGAATCACACACTGTTTGTGGAGAATTCTCTCAAATCTTGAGGAAAAAAACGAGCATCATTTTCTCTAAATTTTTTCACATTGTTATTGTCGACTGTCGACTTGTGAATTGTGATTTGTGAATCCAGCAGTGGTTCACCTGTCATGCTGAGGAAGAAAATGTCTCGCCTGCGCAAAAATTTCCAACAGCTAACGAGACAGAGACGAAGACGAGAAATTGCAATGACAGATTAAATCCAACTTTTTCAAGTGTATTACGGTTCACGGTGTAACATCTGTAACTTTGAATGTGGCTAAGCACAATATAAACACATTTCAAAGTGGAAAGTGCGTTAAGCATTAAGCCTTGTGGTGGTTGGGGATGTGATGCGTTTCCCTCATGTTATGATGTAACAATTGAAGTTGTCCATATGGTGACGATTATTATTATGATCATCGTCGTTAGTTTTACCATTATAATGTGACTATATGTATGTACATTACATACTACATACATCAATTCCTACATGCATACTGTGTTTCACGAAAGTGTCAATATTCAAAATATAGAGATATCCGTCCATTCACATATGAGTCTCCTCATTAGTCCTCGGACGGATAACTCTGAATCTGAATTTGAATTGACAAGTAGACGCAGGTACATACAAATTTGTGTTTATCTTCTGTTCCGTTTTTTCCTTCGTCTTTCCTCAGCCCATTGAAATATTACTTTTACGCTTTTCCCTAAACTTTTTTTTACATAATGAAAGAGAGACAGATGGCCTGTTAATGTCAACTCTTGCTTAGTGCTCAATGTGTTGTGTACAGTGTGTACGTAGTACGTAGATAGAAAATTCTTAGTGTGAGTGCTGTAAAAGGTTCAAAACTGTAAAATGTAGATTGTCTAGTGAGGATGTAGTGCACAGCAAAATTCAAACTCACGTTTGATACTTATCGCAGGTTTTGCGTTGGTCTGTGCGGTTCTGCAATATATTGTGGGGTAAATATACTCGCATTATGTTATGTTCATTTCGCGGAAGATGCAATGCAATGTGATGTGATGTGTTCATTGTGCTCATAGTTCCGTCGCATTCGTGAGCGAAATGGATGGAAAACTGAAACTGAATGATCTTGTAATATTTTGTACTCTGTAGTATTTTTCTGAATTTATAACCATGCTCATATTGTGTGCAAGTTTTACAGTCTTTTTCCATTTTTCGAGTTCTTCGAATTCAAATTCGTTTTTCGAGTTCAGAGAAATGGAAAAACGGCGACACGTTCAGAGATCAAAAGTTCGATCGTCCAGTTTTATATTTTATTTATTGTCAGTTATCATAATTATTTGTTGCACATGTACATTGTATATTGTGATTTACAACTCCGATGTTTTGAGGACACGCTTTGAGCTCCCCTGATTCAGATCGATCCAGGTCTTGAGTTCATCCGCTAAAGATGAAACGGATAACGAACCACCCATATAAATATTAGCATGGTTTTGACCACCTTTATTTTAATTAAGAAAGAATGGAGAAAATGTATTGGTCATTTTAAAGGTACATATTTGACGGGAGCAAATACGTCTGCATCAAAGATATTAAATGACAAGAGGGAGCCATTTTTTCTATAACGAATCCTAACCTAGTCCGTACCATGGAAAAAAACTACAGGGATAGCAATTGCAGTTAACAAAACAATGAATGAACGGCCTACAGAGGCCAACTGATCATGAGATAAGAGAAACAGAAAAAAAACATGACAGTTGTCTCTGGGCTTGTAGGAAATACCAGTTTGTGTTTGTGTCTTGTATGTAAGAGAGACTTGACCACCAAATCCAAAAGATGAAGAAGCAAAAGATGATGATGAGATCTTATTTTAAGGATGTGGATGTAGATTGTTAATTTTTATTGTATGGATCACGTCTTGTCTCAACTCAAAGGATGCGTAAACTTCAACTTTTATTCGAGACTCGTTAGCGTCTTCTGTTCTTCCTTAATGATCAATGTACTCTGTTGATTCTGTTCCAAAACTAAGGTGTAAATCAATAGCTCATCCTCTTGAAACCTGACTTGACGTTTACATCTAATAGGAATTATAGGAATCAATTTTTAGGGAAAGTTTGAACGTTTTCAAGGAAGAAAATGCAAGCTGGATGTCTATATATTATATTGACAAATATTGCTATTTTGTACAAAATACCGTGTAATTTACGATGAAGAAATAAATAAGATATTCTGCTCCTAAACGTATCTATGTGCCTAGTTGCCGAGAATAAATACACAGCTGCCACTTATATTGTGTATATGATGATAAGATCAAGGGTAATACAAGTATCATGTTATCATATATCGCAGTAATAATCATGAGATGCTGATTCAATTATAAAAACAAAAAGGAGTAGATAACTATTCCTATCACATGATCATGATCATTATTCTTCTTCCTTCATTTTTAGTTTCAGTAAAGGCCAGTTTCATGTGGTAAAATATGGAAAGAAGGAATCAGAAATCTCAGATATATAATATATATAAAATGTCTCTGATATAGTGTGGTCCGATGTGAGGTATGATGAGAATGTGCAAGGATGTATAACAAAACTGTGAAAAATATGTATATACATACAAACACATGCTGAAGACGGATAAAAAAACCAGCGTTGTTTTCATCCTCAATGTTCTTTGCGGTACATTAGTATCAGTATGAAGACTGGAGTATCAGTTAAAGTTGTGTAATCTTTTCGTAATTAATTAGCTACCATATAGAAAACGTCAAGTCGGATCTTCTTTTCATGCTTCTTCGTTTTTTTCGAGTTCGTAATCAGTTCAGTCAATCAAATCATTACTGGTTCTCTCTAATTATTATCGTTTTATAGTTTATAGTGTATCTTTAATCTATACATTTATGATTTTATTAGAGGGAACTAATAAAAAGCAAAAAATGAAAGACAGGAGGAAAGAAGAAACCTGTACAAATTATACAACAATTTGCTCAATGATCATGTTCACTGTCTAATGTTCAATGTCTAGCGTTTATCCTCCGTATAATTTCGTTTCACCGGTATGATAGAAATACAATGTGCACCCTACAAAATGTAAAATTATATACATGCAAAACAATTTATGATGGCTGCAAAAACCTACCAAAGAAAAAAAAAATTCACCGCTCAATTCAATCTTCAATTTTGCGTATGCAAAAAAAAACAATAATAATAACAACAGCACACAGACAAAAGTGTGTAAGCTCAGATTCAGATGTGTACGTGTACACTTACTTAAATATTTAAGTCAAACAAACATCAATATCTCTATTGAATAGAGGGGAGAAACAAAGCTTGATTACTCGTATAATGTTCAGCGTTTAACATTTAACTCGCAGGTTGAGGTTTGGAGGCAAACGCAAAATGTCTGCCTTTACACACGACTTCTCCCCAGTAATAATAATAATAATGATGATGATTATAATAATAATGTTTAAGACAATGAGCGGACATCAGCTTGTCATACAACATTGAATTGTATTGTATGTGTATGGAATTTTGCATTGTATTGTGCTTTGTATCTTGTATCGAAAGATAAGACCAGGGCTCATCACGTGTAATCGAAACTGTACAATTGGTAGAGAACAAAAAGGAAGAAAAAGATTCAAGACGTAGGCCAAGTACAAAAGGATTCGGAATTTTAAAAGGTTTTGGAGTAAACCAACCATTAAAACGTGTATGTATGCGTAGAAATTGATATTGGAGGAAAAAATCAATTTTCATCCATCAATCCCAAGTCCTCCCTCTAGAAACAAGAAAAACCATGTTGGTCATAAACAATTTGGTGTATCGATGTGGATTAGGATTCAATTTCATTGAATGCATATGTATACTATGTACACTGAGACTTTTCATAATATTCTTGTTTGCACGGAAGCTACTTCTTGTCGTATTTTGTGTGCATGAAAAGTCAACCTTTGACTCAATTTTTTTCATCAATTCAATAATGAATTATATCAAAAGTATTAAAACCTATCCAACATTTTTACATTACGCATCTCAAGGCTCAATAGGGTAAATATTGAATATATAAACCTTAACGGTAATCTGAGTAATCAATCAATTTCCACCATTCTTAACCAAGAACGCTGAGAACACTAATAGACATCATGAATGTATTTTATAAATGAAAATTAAATTGGATTATTCAACGACAAACTTAAAAGCGGCAATGATTTGATATTTACTGTTTGCCCTCTCTGTGTCGATTGAAAAAAATTAATGTTTCCAGCTACCGGTATATTTGGAGGAGAATCAAAGGGTAAATAATATTAATATTGTGCATGAGAAATGTATACAGAATACAGAGATAAAATATGTGCCTACCTATGTATTACTACCATCAAGTTGATTCGGTTGAACTAGGTAATGTAATAAAATAATAATTAATTCATGAATAGACTGAGGCAAAACTCGTCCAAGGAAGAAAGAAAGGGCTAGCAAGTCAACGGGATGATTCCGATACAAACGGCCAAAATCAGACATTGTCTTTTGGACTTCGTCATCATAATCATGATTATGATTCTCGTCAGTCAGTCAGTCAGTCAGTCACTCATACATTTCCCTCGTAGGCAAATAAGTAATAGGAATGACCAAGTCGAACTCTAACTCGGAGCCAAAGCCAAAGTCAAAAGATTTAAGTATCAATCTGTATACATCAGGCCTGTATTATTTCATACATTTACCAGTGGTCAGTTGATGATGGAAATTAGAAAATATACGACAGCTTTGGAGTAGCCGACTCCAACTAAACTAAATTCACTGCGTTACTGTTTTACCACTGATGTTAGGGGTATAATGAAATGCAGATTTTCTCCTCGGTATCTTCCTAAGCAAAGTTTGAGATCCAGTAAACTGCCTCCAGATATATTTTTTCCGTGGTCAGCATCAGTAAGCTCTACCAGCATAAAATACGCAAAGTATTGTATATATATCCGTATATTATACATTAATAACGTATACAAGAGCTTCGCACAGACAGTATGATGGATCTCTGTCTCTAGTATAAAACCATTCCTCGAGGCTCAGAAAATAACAATAATAGTAATAATCCACGCGTAGAATTTGCATACTACAGATCAAGACAAAACAAAACAGCAACTGCCGCCATTTGTTTTTCTTCTCCTTTTCCTTATATACTTTCCCAAGAGATATGCAGAGGCTTTTTGATTCCTTTCTATATATAATATTATATTCTGTGCAATTCACCATTTTAAAGCTATACACATACATATATACAAACATTTGGCTAGACTAAGACATGGATTTTTTTGTACATACTTATACAAATATAAAGTGTTATTATTCTCATACTCTCATATTTCCCACCTGTCATTTTGTTTGTGTCCTATCCTGTTGCATATGCTGCGAACCTTTAGTTTTTAATACAGATTTTAGAAATGTAAAGAATGATAATAATAATTATGATGATGATGAACGTAGTGTAAATATGAATGACTTTGAACCTGAATGTGTGTGATGTGTACACGAAAAATTAACACAATGGGAGCAGTAATGATAATGAGATGTGGTGTCCAAACTTGAAGTTAAAATCCAAAGCATAACTGTATTTTTTTTCTTCTGGTCCCAAACCAAGTCAACTTGTAGACAGAAGCTAGCAGAAGTTGTATAACACAAATACAAATATACAGATATACAATATAAGTATAGCATCTGTTTTCTAATGACTATTTTGTATGACATCACTTTTCACCAAGTTCTTTGTCTTTTAAAAATCCAGTATAGAGTCTTAGGTCTGAGTTTATGCATGTGTATTGTATGCAGTATGCATATGCATACTATGATGAATAATGAGTATACTGTTGAAAAATAGTTATTTAATGCAAATATAATGTAAAACTCGTTGAAATGATGTGAGGAGAAGAATAGGGCTCCATTACGTCTATCGTCTTGTATTTCCGTATTGTAATGTAAACTAAAATTTAAATAGATAATATTCAGAGACTACAAGATTTATGACAGTGTGTTGTCGTCATCCTAAATACTTATATATATGCATGTATGCAATACTTGATATTTTAATACATAAACGGGGCTTCCTCATTAACTTGATTCTAATTTTAAAAAGGTTGAGAATATTGTAACGATATATAATACATCCACACGAGCGGACCATAAATTGAAGCTAAATAATGTGTGTGTACATATCAAGTTAGCGATAGCATTTTTGCTTTTACAATCAACAATAGCTCATCATTTTCAAGTCCAAGATGAAGTCCAAGTCCAAGGGTCGCCATCGTCATAATATGAGATGACCGTATTGTTTTCTGTACTGTTGACTCTATATGTATGTATGTGTACATAGCACCAACTCGTCATTGTGTGTAATAGATTAGGTAAGCATTGGGACAGAGAAAAAAGTTTCAACTTGAACACAAAAATCCACAGTGAAATGTCTTGACTCTTGCGGTTTTTCCTGTGTACACAATGTGAATATTTTGTGCAGATGTTGACCAGGATCAAAAGCTACTGGGACGGCCACCACGAAAAAACGCAAGATTCTGTGTGTATTATGTATACATAACAGTTTATGGGTTACTGACTATAATCCCAATTGTAAAAATCTCCTGTCTGCAGTGAGAATTCGTTCGGCACTATACATATTCCGTTTTGAATTTATTATGGACGGATCTCTCTTGTCCGTCTGTGGATAGGTGAATGTGGATGAATTTCGCCTATAGCTCAAGGGGCCACGTCTCATCTACATCTACATATACATACACTGTACCATCGAAATGCATTATAAAATTATATATTGTACAACGATAATCATGATGCTATTGTCTGAAAAATCTGTGTAGAGCAGAATATTATGCATTATTTTACAATATTATGTGATATGTGGTGGGGATGAAGTGAAAGAATAAGAGCTTGTTCCCTTGTTTTTTGCAATCATTAGTGATACAGTGAACGGCTTTAAATGTTCTTAAGATTACACTTCGTTGCGACGTGTATTATATGTCTTCACGTACACCTATGATGCAGCCGTCTTGTACTTGACTCGTAATAATAATAACAATGAAGGTATGCCTCTATAGGAAAAAATATTACATTTTTCATTTAAAATGTTAAATTCTTGACACTCTGGAAGCTGTATGTAGAGTGCAGAGAAAAAACGATCAGCAAGAAGTTATTGGGTTAGATCCTCGTGGACATATTATGACACTTTGAGCAGAATGAATAAGCGGAAGAAACTTCTTGTTATTTTATTTATTACACAATTTATTATTGTCCAACTCACCTACATTAATATACATACACACAAATAGTACATGCAGAAAAGGAAGCCTCACACTTTTGCATAATGTACAAATGTGCAAAAGAATTTGTGATTCACCCTCCTTTTTTCTCCCTCTCTTCTTTCTCTGCCTGTCGATGTTTGTTTGTCTAGATGGTTTCTCACTATGCACTTACTATGTTTCTTACGTTATAAACTTATTTGCAGAGGTTTATGTAATAAATTACTCACCTATTAACTGGTAAGCATGGAAAGTATAAATTTGTCTTGTACCTTGTACAAAGTACGCCTATGTTTGCCTTTCATTTCCATGCTCATAGTTATGCACACATGCATGATTAAATGTATAGTGTAGGGTCTTGTCTAGTGTCTTATGTCCAATATATTTATTAGTATTGTTAAAATTCTGTACTATGTAACGAGTATACTGTGTACTTACTACTAACTACTGTCTAGTGCTGATGATAATAATAAAGTTCAACTTCCTCTTTATAAATTTGATTTGGAATGAAGGGTGAGAGGAGAGTTTCATGTGTATTGGGATTCGTATTCGTATTCGAATTTGGACTTGTATAGGAAGTTGATTGTAACAATTAAGAAAGGTAACAGTAGCAGATTTGATTGAGCACCTTGTCTTTTTCTTGTTGATGACATGACAAACGCTAATAAATACTGAAATGCAGACATTTCGGCATGTCTAAGGGTGATTAAAGAGTGTTGAAAGTTCGAATTCGAGATTCAAAAGTCTATGTCTATCGCTAGAATGTCAATAAATTACAGTACAGAAAAAATCAATAGCTTAGAGCTTTATGACTGTATATACAACGTATTGTTGGTTGGGCTGAACGCTTGCTCGAGAAAAAAGAGGAAATTCTGTTGGAAATATGTGTTACATAAAAATGTAAAAAAGTATATGTTCAATTATTTATTAGTTGACACATTTATGGAATGTGAGTTTGATTGTTTGGACTCGGTCAACATAATATATAACAGAAAGAAAGAGTCCGTCCGTCCGTCAGTCAGTCACATGGAGCATTCATTTTTTTATGTAAGACGTCGATAACAATGAGAATTTATAATGTAAATGAAACCACTTTGCACACACTCTTTTTTAATGAGACCTCAATACAAACAAATTCATTTTATTTAATTTTGCGAGGCAAAATATTTTTACATTATTATTATTATTACCTCGTTTTTTCATAATATACATAATAAAGTTATTGTTATGGATCATTTTGACGGGTGTTAATATTTTAATGTTGATGGACATGTAAACACTGTATAGTAAAATATTATTATTGTTTTTGATGTTATTATATCGTTATTGTTATTATTCTTATTGTTGTTGATATTACACTAGTATATGTACGTGTGTGTGATTTCCTCGTCTACTGTCGATGAGTGGAAGGAACGAAAGGAAGAAAAACGTATATGACAATGTTGCGAATTGTTGCATAAGATTGCGGAGTTAGATGCGTGCAGTGTTGATTTTTTTGCTTATGCTTTTCCTCTCTCTCTCTCTCTCTCGCTCTCTGTACATTTTTCTACATTCATTCTTTACACAAATGTGTTTACGACTGGATTTTCTTTATTTCCTTTGGGAATAATTTCAGTATGTCAATTGAATGGAAATGGAAGTCTCCGCGTCTCGACTATTTTCTCATATTTATTGTGTACCTACTCACATATTGTATCAGAGGCCAGAGGTTGAATTTCTCTTCGTATAGTGTTTTAACTAGTGTAATTTGTGAATTCGGTGAAATTTCTCCTTTTTTCTGCATGATTATGTACATGCTTGTCGTAGTTATTGTTAAGTATATGCAAAGCGTGTACAATGCACAAGTAAGTGCCTACGAAAGAGTGTCGACTTGTGCTTGTGATTGTATTTGTATTTGGAACAGGAAGTTGTTTTCTTTCCCACCAATGTCATTATGCTGTTTAATACTAATTTCCCTCACTCCATTTGAATACACATGGTATAGTTATAGATAGTTCCTTTTCTTGTGATGAGTAAAGTGTCGTGTGAGACACGAGCTTGCATATATTTATATTTGTAGGTATAGAGTTAAAGTTTTTGTTTATGAAAAAGGCTTACTTGTGGAGTATATTAGCGGAGTAGGAAAAACGAAAAGCTATAAACACAAAAATAAAACTGACATTTAAACTTTTTAGCGTTCTATCTTGTATGTGCAAAATTCTTTGACGTTTTTTTGGATGGGAAGTTTGTCATCTAAACTACATGCATGCATACATGTTTGTTTTATATATTTCACCTATTTTTTGCAAACTTGCATTTATATAACATTATCTCGGTCATTTCATATGCCGGTTCTGGTAGTTTTATACTTTTTATGACAATTTTTCCATGCACAAATGTTTGTTTACTACAAACATTGGTTTGTCAAAGGCAGATTTACAGTTTGGCTAGTAGTGCAATTATTTTTTTTGTTTGTCTCCCTGAAAAACAAATCAAAACGGCTTTCAGCGTGTCACATGAGAAGATGAAATTTCCAGTTGCAAAAAATCAAGGAAAATTTGATATGATATAAGCCACATGTTACATATGCTATATTCTTTACGGCTAAAATGAAAAATTATCAATTATTACTTAGCTACTAGATGCATTGACTAATCAAAATATTTTTTTGTTTTTTTTTCTATGTTTCCGTTGCTGACATTGATGTCTATTTACCAAAATCAACCCGCTACTTCTTAATTGGAATGGAATTTCTGATTTGTCTTATTTGGGAAATACAGGTATGTGTACTTTTTGATGAATTATATGCTTATTAAGTTGTAACTTTTAACATGTTTTTCGGAAGGTATTTAATTGTTCAGAGGAGAATTTTAGCATTATATCCGTAGTTCATTTTTCCTGTTTTGCATGCTATCTTCCTTATATTTGCAAATGAAAGCAAAATATAGTTTTGGTTAATTGTTAAAATGCTAAAAGCCAAGCTTAAATGCAAGTGATGATTTGCATAATCACAATCGACAGGTGCGTGAACCTAATCTTTCATATAAATTTTTGATCAGTGGAAAGAGAATTTTACATGTGAAATTGAATGGTGCAGTCAAAAGTAAAATTTAATTCAAGGTACGCATTCGTAGACGCATTGTATTGTTTTGTTATTGTGTTATATTTTTATCTGTAGATTTTGATTATAAAACGTAGGCAAAGAAAAATCCACACAACATACAAACTCGCTCAACATCCCGTTAATGGACGTTGCTTCTCGCTCTTCCAAGGAAAGCTTTCTCTGTGAACCGAAACGAAGAGAGTAAAGGCACACAATGTACCTATACATACAACCATATATAGAAGATACAGATATAATATGGTTTATATGTATGTATTATGTATGTCTGGTATGTATACAATACAATTCAGTTGTATAACACATAACACACATACAAAAAAACAAAAACTGACGCTGAATGATATGATTATGACTATTATTATTCGGTACATCTAAATTTACGGTAACAATTGCTCCTGTGGTATCGTCTTGAACAGAAATATTATTATTATGTATCAGTTTGGAAAGAAACATCTCTCTCTCTCTCTCTCTCCATTCACATCTTCCAGTTTTTTTGTCACACTTATATGTGTGTGTATTTTCATTTTTTGCACAGAAAAAGGACGTGCAGGGGTTGAAACTTTGAAACTGAGAATGAAAATTACAATGTTTAAGGAAAAAATTATGCACTCTCTGTCTAGATTTTCCTCTTGTTTTTATTCTAGTGGTATTTTTCTTGTGCATTTTCAATCTTTGCTTACGGATTTCCGTTCTCGTTGAAATTGTTTCCGTATAGATTTAAGCATCAGCTTAATAATAACTTGTCTATATGTATATTGTGTACGGTTTTTCAATGTCCTGATGCATATTATAATGATGCATTTTAATTTTTACATCACATTGAAATCGTCTATCAGACTAATACAATAGAATGAAATAATATTATTTCATCACCATTTATTATTTATAGAGTATACGTGAAAGTTTTAATTTATAGCATCGTACTCTACCGTCTATTTACATTGCCTTGTTTCTAATCTTTGGATCAAACATAATGGTCAAGGTCTTTACCCTATTAATTTGTTTTCACTTATTTTCATTGACCGGAGCCGAAGCCGGACATGTTTAAGTAAAGCTCCTTTTTGAGTTGGCACAGGCCATAATATTTCTAGACTCTTGTATATTTATAGACTCTTGTATTAAATGGTAACACCATTATATATAATAGTGATATAATGAATTATAACTCAGCCTTCGGCTTCGGCACACAGTTATTATGCAAATCCACCAAGTCTCGCATAAAATATTGTACAAGCAATCCGTCTTTCATTTTCAGCTTTATTATACACATAAAATCATCTCAGCTGTCAGAAATGTACAAAAATCTTAATCGTCTTCTTAGCGGAAGGAATCGAAATTGAAATAAGTCTGTTGGATCCTAAATTTAAAGGGGATGAAGAAAAGACTGGCATAGAGTCATAGAAAGAGAAAGAGAGATAGTGTGCATGTAAGATTTAAAAGTAAAGTAAAATTGTACTATGCATTGAACTGCGCTGAACAATCGGAATATGTACTGAATATCCGGCTCTCTTTATATTCCTCTCTTTTCTGTTTATTTCTTTGAAATTTTCCGATGCGAGGAGAAAAAAGTGTAAGTTTATATTTTTTTTCTGTGTGTACATACATGGTATGGTATCTTCGTATAATACGAAGTTTGTATGCATACATGAATCGGCTATAAAATTAGGCAATTTCCAGATGCATATTTAGAATGTGAGCAGTATTGAGCAGTATTAAAATCTCTCTATAAAACTTCACCGCTGTGCTCATATGATGGATTTTCCTCATATTGGAATTTCAAATCGACAGATAGCAAACACCAGAGTAAAATGAAAAGGACAGCTTCTACAGTGAAAATATGTATATAGAAATATATCCAAGAAAATATACAAGAAATTCGTCACGGGCGAGCAAGCGAGACATTTTCATATAAAAAGGAATTAACTATAATCGCTATTGAAAATCGAGAATCGAATCTGCTCACTTCTCTTCTATATGTAGGTATACATATTCTCTATAAATAAATTTCTGGGCAGAAAAATATTTCTTTATTGTGCTAATCGCTCCAAGTTGGAAAGGCGGTGAACGGTTGACGGGGCTTCAAAATAAGATTCCTTGTTCAAGTGCAAGTGCAAATTTCACTGATTCATCATCGTCACCATCATTGTGGAATTTGACGAATTCCATCATTATTTCCTATTATCCTGTTTTATTGTGCAGAATACGGCGACGCGAAAGAGGGAAATGAAAATGATTTGAAAATGTAGATTGAGACGATTTTTTTGAGGTTCAATTGTCATCTTTGTCATTTTCTCCCAAAGTCGAGAGAGTGTTGGCACACTACAAAAGGAATATCATCATCAGCATTTACTTTTCATAGGTGTTAAGAGAGTGTCAAAGCGTGTTTTCAAGAAAGGGGAAATTTTTACCAGGTAGTCTCAGGTCTCTAATCCACCGATCCAATATTATGCATAATATGTATTTTATAATATTGTTATTGGTAAACGTTCAAAAGCTCAAAGGGGGAAGAGGAAAAGATTTTGCATGTGTTTATATACAAAGACAATCTGTTTACCTGTAAACATAGAGTTTAAGTTCAGGAGTCAGGAGGCGCAACGAAAACGAGTAGAAGAGTAGAAGTAAAACTCAAACTCAACTTGACTTCAAAGGTCAATTTTTTCCACTCTTCGTTTATCAAGCGTGTGGTTCTCTTTTCTTCTTACCCTTCTGTGTAGTTCTGCGAAATGAAAAACGGCTTCGACTTTTCCTCTCGCTGTGTGTGCGAGCCGAGCTTACTTGTCTGTTGTCTGTCTTGTCTGAGCCATCTCTATTATGTTATGTATTTATTTTAGAAGAGTATAATATATTATATAATATTATTTTATATGCATATATATATGTATGCAAACTGTGTTTTTGCCAAGCCGATTTGGATTACAAACGAAGGAACGGTTAAGAAAAGTTAAGTTGGAGTTGGAATTGAAGAGGAAGCTCAAGGCCTTTACATGTTACGTATTTGCCATTTCCCTGTTACACTTTTAACTTTTAAGCTGACTCAGTTGGCAAATCCTATTTGACAAACCTTTAGCTGCATCTTTTTGTTTTGTTTTGGTGTGGTTTCTCTCTCTCTCTCTCTCTCTCTCCCTTAACATTTATAATAATAAACATACAGGATGAAACAAAATATCTTTATCTCAGGAAGAAAATGCACCGTATAAGCGTTATCTTTAATCTGTTTTTTACTGCTATTGGGAATTCATTTCATTTTGTAGCATTGTTTGTGCATAAACTCAGAGGGCAGTTAAATACTAATAAATAAATGGGAGAGAGAAAGAAGAGGAATCCCAGTTTTTGGCTTTGATTCTAATTTATTTGAGATGAGATGGATATCGCTGTGATGTGAAATGTGAAGGTGAGCTTTAAGATTTGAGTTGAGATGATTACGAAATGAACGAGTAACGTTTTTGTGCCAGTGGCAAAAAAATAAATTCTTGTTTCGTTATCTTCTTTAGTTTCTCTTCTTGTTTTTGTATCATGCATATGTATTATAACTATTTCAGATTTACCCATTGTACCAGTATTTCTGTATCATGTGGGCATTTAGTATCACTAATCCATCTTTTTGTCGGATATCGGACTCATCATTTCCAACTCTAACCGTTCATCTTTTTAATGCATGATAATTAATAATGAAATAATGCCTTTTCGGGGGTTCATCTCTAAAGACCAAATTTTATGAGGGTTTTTAATTCAGCAACACCGACGGCGACTAAACCGTCATGTATATGCGTATTACCATGAGATTTGTTTATGTATGGGATTTACGGTTTACGGTAAATCTTCAAATCAATAATGGTATCGGAAAATCATGACATTTTATGTATATTATACTAATACACTTGATGTGATTGATGTATTCATACATATTGATGGAAATTTCTTAACTCACGTTCATAATTTGTTAATTCTAGTACAATATTAAGCCAACAGTTTGAATTACATGCATGTGCATGTATAAATACCTATACGTTGAAGAGAAAGAGAAACAAAGTGTTTTATCATTCAATCACTTGATTTCATGTGATTGCGGATCAATAACCAAATTCCAAACCAAGAATGGTTCAACTTGTTCTCCTGTCTTGTGTCAGATTTTATAGCTTTGAAGACGAGATGGGATTTAAAGAGATAGGAAAAGGTTGCAGAACAGACTACAAAAGATACTTTTATTTTCTACATGTACATGTATACATATTATGTAGATACAGCAGGAATTCAATGAGCTTGTTCAATAATGTTGTTTTTGCTTTCTTGGCTCATTTCGTAATCCTCTCTCACCGTTACACATGTATAAAAAATTCCAATAATTTAACTTTTTGCATCAAACCTTGTTCCTTCAAAGAATAACATTTAAAAATTATTGTTCTGATTAATTTGAATATTTTAATACAAAATAGGTAATTATTAGGAATCGACCTGTAAATTATCACCAAACATGACAATGACAGTTATCTTTTTTTATGATTATCAATTATTCATGTACCTTGCAACTTATCAAATTAGAATTTATTTATTCCTTTGCAGTCAGCAGTGATGCATGTATGTATGTGTATGCAAAATTGGGTGCACATCATGATCATGATTAAATTAAATTATGCATGACAAAACAGTGTTGCACTGTATGTATGTATATGCGCACATATATTTTAAGCGAATTATAAATTATGATTCTGTTCATTGTATAATTATCATTATGGAAAGGGTGAAGGAATAGACATCAAAGTAGCTGCACACATAACAATGTTATTTATCAGCGAAGGACAAATTCGCATGTGTTATATTTATTATATTATACACAGATATTTATTGCATCGTCGTTTGACAAATGACCATCATCAATTTTTCTCCAATTTATTTCTTGAAATTATACCAGCTCTAACTACGTGTTCGCTAATTGCATTTGACGTAAAAACAGCAATTATTACCATTTAAAATGATATAATAGCTAGCATAATGCTATGCGTATTACGTATTAACTATGCACAAAACTCAGCATAATTATTGTAAGAGAGAAAATTAAAAAATGGAAAGAAAGTGAGCATAATTATTGTCCTCTTCATTTTTTTTCTCCATACATGTAATAAAAATGATAACGGTCATACTTTGTATTTGTCGTTACATCTCCAATGCAGTAACGGTGCTAATTTTCCAAGCAATAAAATGTTTAAAAGATCTCTCCGATGATTATGATGAAAAGAATCTCAATAGGTTGTATACTTAAAAGTTAAAGGTATAGTTAGTGCGTGAGCAGAGTTAGGCTATACCAGCATTACCTGTGAATAAATAATAGGTATAATTTGTTTAGGAAAAAGTAGGTAAAATAATAATGATGTCTGATTGTAATTGCAATAAGCGTAAGCACATCATTGTACATAGTATTATTTACCTAATAAGCATCTGGTATAATAATATTATGCACCTAGAGATTTTTAAAAATAAAGTCCAGCATGTTCGAACCCTTGAGAGGTATTCCCATGTGTACAGTGAACAGTCATGCCGAAATTGATCATCAACCACAAGATGAAGAAATGAAGTAAGAAAAATACTTGAGCGAAGTCTCCTTTCGACTCAATTTTTGAGTTGCCTTTTTACGTTTTTGAGAAAGTTCAAGTCGAATATGTGTTATGTAACTAGACTAAAAACTTGCACATGCCAAAGCTTATAAAAGCAAATATTCTGCATAATATTTAATGTACATAATGATGACTACGTACATTATAATTTTGTCCTGTGACCTATTACAACATGGTGCTGACTGACGTCGTCCTGTATTATTCGATTATATATTCCTGCTACTAATCTTCTTCAAATGTGCATCTTCAATCTTTAATATTCTTCAAGCACACTACACATGCACAAATTGATGTGCAATGCGCTTATATTGATGAAATGCAAGCCTCGAGTGGATATTTACACACACACACACATGAAAAATGTGTGCACTGATGCTCCACCGCCTATCTATCTATTTATTTTGCATTGAAACGGCGAATGTGCATTCACTAATTTGGTGGGAGGATCGACGTACATAGAATTTGAGTCAAACGTGAAGTCGTCGTCGTCTTCTTCGTCAAGTGTTCGATGGTGGATGGGTGATGATTATATTTTTTGACGGTGGACCAAAACCATCTATTAGTTGGTCGGTTAGCCTGTGCATGCGGTTTCATTCTTCCCTCGACCATAATATGTAATCACAATATATTATTTATGTTTTATATGATGGAAAGGTAGCCATGAACGAGCAAGAAAAGGCAAAAGAGAAGCTCTTAAAAGGGTGAAATATACACACTCACGTGTGTCTGTCTGTGGCGGATTTATTCGATATTCACAAAAAAGTTTACGATTACAATTACGATTATCTTAGAAGCAGGGGAGAGAGAGAGAGGAGGGGAGAACGAGTTTATTGTTTATATACGAATTATCCGCGCACTTTACTTTTTGCTGAGACTTACCTTTTTAATTCCTTCACGACGACGATGAAATGAGAAAGAAATCCACAATGCTTGTCGTAAATGTCAGGATTGCATTGCATTCAGGACAACATTTTGCTCTTAAATAATAATGTATAATATAATGCGTGCTCAACCATTGCACATGTATTTTGCATTGCATATGCGTGTATGTTATCAGACAGGGGCGAAATCATCCCGATTCTTTTATATGCATGTATGTATGTATATATGTGTAAAGGTTGCTAATGCTAATACGGCTTCTGATTTTGATTGTGGATATTGTCTGCTTAGTATTTCTAATTGCAAGTCAGGACATTTTTTATGAGATGAAACCATGGGCAAGAAGAGAAAGACGACAACAACAACGACATAATCATTAGTAAGCGGACCACATTATGCATTAGCTAATCTAAATTCTAAATACAAGATATTAACTTATCTCTCGCGTGCTCTAAAGTACAAATTTGAGTACACACACACACACATACTTGAGGTTGGAGTGTTGACGCTTGCATTACACACAGTGGAATGATATCGGATGGCGATTCATCAGCTGTTCGTGCAAGACAAAGGTAAGCAACAGAAATTCCATCGTATTCGTATTCCACTCATTCACGTTCATCTCGTCTCCCATTTCGTGCAATTAAAAGAGGGTTTCAGAATTGAGACCATTCACTTTTCGAGTCGAGAGTAATGACAGTAAAATTTTCTTCTGTACACTTTTATTTTCTTCGTGTCTACTTGTGGGTGTTAAAAATCTTCCAAAACACTTGAAAAAAAGTCGAGACGATGCTCTCCACAACATTTTCATTTTTCATGATGACTTGAGCCATTTTGTGATTGCATTGCATTGCATTGTATAATATTGTACAAAGCACAAAGTTTATACGATGGTTTTGTCATCCACCATGATGATTGCGTAATAATGTGAGGAATGACTCGAAATTAGAGACGAAAAGGGGAAAAACCTCCAAAAATATGGGTTGACTCTATACATATATTCTTCACATCTTCAATTGTAACTTTGAGAACTCCACCAAAATGTAAAATTCTCAATGACTGGAGTCGGTGACTTGACTTTTCTTCTTTGTCTCTGGCTCACTAACTCGCTGTCGTTCCGTCATTTTATTGGTTTAGAAAATTTTTAAATGCGGGCGAGGACCTCGAAAAATTTGAACAGTGGAAAAGTAAGGAATGAAATGAACGGAGTTGCTCCATAGTTCATCGTTTTTGAATGAGTTTTTCCACTCTTACAAAAGTATAATATGTATGTACGTATAATATGACTTTGGTGCGGTTCTGCTCTCTTGCTGAGAATGGGGAATTGAATTCTTATGTAAATAATATGTGAGATTGTTAAATTATGCAAGACGATCATTTCCTATTCGAATTCTATTGTGTATTGGATTGGCTTGACTTGGATCGAATTGTGGTTTTAAATTCTCTTTGTCTTTTCTTCCTTGTCAGATCCAGAATATCAATATCAAAATCATAGCTTTTGTGTGCTCTTCAATCTTTTTGTTCTTTTCAAGTTTCACGTCCTTTTGGATATGAACCGAGAGTATGTGCGTAATTTGTATACATACATAAACCCCTGTGTAAAATATTAGAATGAGTAAATCCATTTGTCTTGACCTAATAGAAAAATGTTTATAGGTAAAATATTGAAATTTCCCCATTCATGCTCATTCTCATGCAAATGTTTGATTAAATGTTACACTCATTTCGTTTCATTTCATTCCAATTCGTTGACTGACTGGAATGCATTCGTCATTCTTCGTTATCCGTATTATTATTTGCACAGCGGGTTCATTCATTCCTTCATTTTTCAATGTAAAACCACAAAGACAATGTCAGGAAAATCAGGAGGTTATGCAATAAATATGGGTATGATAGCGTAGATATATTGCATGTTTGTATGTACGTGCCATAGTACGTTTTTCGTCGTGGATTTTGAGTGTAAAATGGAGTCGTGCGCCAAAACCTAATGAAAATATGGGGGAGTATGTGTATTTGAAATGAGTTAAAGAAGAAGAAGAAGAAGAGGGAATGAAATGAATGGGTGAAAGATGAGTAATAATCATGAGGATCATCATCAGATCGGCATAGTAATAATAATGATCATCATCTGTCTGTGGTTAAAGTCAATAATAATAATGACAAGTCAAGAACGAAAGAAAAGAAGGGAGTAAATATGAAGTCGAGTATTTTCCTTCTTCGTCTTCTTCTTTTTCTGTGCCGTTTATCCTCCATGTTATGTTCCAATGAACCGTTCGTGCTATTGTTTACTTAGCATAATATTTATGCGAGGCAAACATCAGTAAACAGATATGAAGAAGATGAAGAGACCAGGGAGAAAAAAACAGGTGTCTACTGTGTTTCTGCATTATATCATATTCATACCATGTATTAGTATGTATGTATGTATGTGTATATTATGCATTATGCACACACATTATTGCATTATGGAAAAGATGAAGTATCTGGTAGTGGAAGAAGAATCTGTATGGAATGGAATCAGCACTAGTTTTTTTCCGAGTACATATATACATAGATAAACTCTCGAGGTTTGAAAACTGTTAGAAGCAATAAATTATTGTTTATTTTCAAAATGTATAATCTATCCATTCTCCCCCATCCACACCACAGATTATCTGTATCTGTATCTTTTTGAATGAATATGTATTTAGCATTATGTATTGGACAAATACAATATCTAGTATTTATTTACTCAGCGTGAGATTTTTTATGTGCAGTTTAGTATTTACTTTAAGATTTGCAGAGGCAAAATATTATGCATTATGTACGTGTACGTGTACATAGATGTGGATATGTAATGTGTACACAGGCATGCGAGTCAAACAAGTATGCACCTATTTTACACCCATGTTTTATATATAGTGGAACAGTGGAGACTTGTAACGAAATCTCGGGATGATACGTACATTGAGATGAGCTTCAGTCTAAGTAAATCATGTGCAAACGTTTAAAGTTTAACTGAACCTCCCCCATCGATTTGCTTTTGTTTTTTGCACATGCATGTATATAGTTACATAGTATTTCTTGGTGGAGCAAAATACTTTTGATTGTTTTTGCTTATATTTAAAGACAAAAACCATCCATACAATTAATATTATCATTATAATATGATCATTATACATATGATTATAACCATCATGAGTGTGAAACTGTGAACCGAGTAAATTGTATTTAAAGTCAAGTCAAGCCAAGCCCAAGTAGTTAACGTTAATTGAATACTCAATTATTAAATTAATGACGGGCGCATTGTCTTTTTGTCTCTTTCTGTTGTTACGTACATTGGTCTCACGGAAGCTTTTACAAGCATTTCTGGCATTTATTATTGTTTGAATTTACATTTGCATTTGAATCAAGTTTGGGATGTTCTCTAATATTGTACAATTGTAATGATGAGCCATGCTTTGGCTATTGTCATGTGTAATGGATAATTTTAATTATGTCTACACTTTTTCGTACGTGCTCCAAGGGGGAAAAGTCAAATAAAAAAGAGAAAGAGAGAGAGTGTGTGTGAGCAAAGTAAGGAATAGATAAAAAGACGGCAGAATAAAGTGTATTTTTCCTGGAGCAAAAAATGACTCAGTAGTAATAATAGTGCGAATAACGCGTACACTTACATACACACACACTACACACACATACTGGCGAGAAGATTATGTAAAAGTTCCGTTAATAATCTGCAAACTCGCCCAGATTCACGTTGAGAATTCACAAGGCTGACTGCTGACTCCAAAACAGTTGAAATACAGGGGAAATTTCTTCTTTTTCTTGAACTTTTCCCTTTAACGAGTTTGCCACAACCAAAAATCAAAGCCGAGCTGACCATAGACACACAATGAATAAATTGTTGTTCTTTGGACCAAACTTGCGTCAAGCTACATATTGATATTCTCATCATATTTGCCATTTGGCATTTGACTCATGTCCATGTTATCCATGTCTGGCCAGACAATCTCATTTCAAGTGTGGAAAAGAGCAGACTCATAACACGCTTTTCCATGTTAAATCTTCAATGGATTATAATGGTTTTCCCTGCAGATTGTATGTAGACGAACTCTTGTTGGCAGAGCCATTAAATATTAAAAGCATGTTTTGATGTAAAATGGTTGTTTTACCTTCAATAAAAATCCTCTCAAGTTTTTACCTATTTGCCCACACTATGTATTATGTGCCAAAAAGTCAAAGTTAAAAGCATACTATTGTACAGCTATTATCATAAAGCTATAAAACTTAAAAGTTTAGGCAAAATAAGCAATAGTCAAATGAAAGATGTATGTATATATGTATAGGTGCTGCATCTATCTACTTGTTCGAACTTCAAACCGCAATAAATGAACATTGTAAAAAAATAAAATAAAAATGTTTAAGAAAAACTGCTAGAAAATATTCAAGCTAGTCTCAAGTTTCATTGCATTAAGTTGACCGGATGGATGGAACTTGCTCATTTTTCACCTGTTTCCCAGCAGCTTATTCTCTCTCATCTTACTCTCTGCTTATATGTATTTAGTATTTATGTAGCTACGTGGAAATCTAGGAAGAGAAAAGGCTTGCGGCAAAATACTTCCTAACCTACTTCCTTCCCATTCACACACATTCTAACACATAGACAACCATAATCTACCATCTACCTTTGCGTATACGCATGGATAGCAATTATATGCTCCTTTACATGTATCTATGCACTATGCATGTACGTTGAAGTTTGTACATACGACATATTTGCTTTCAATCCTTTCTACATGTAGGGTACAAAAATGCCGTACAGTGTGTACAGTACAGTCGAAAATAGCTTCTTCTTTTTTGTCAGGTGCTTTACTATGTCTTTGATTTGGCTTTGACACTAACAAGAAGCATTAATGATAATGATGATCATAAGTTGAACAGAGGACGATTTTCTACACAATAAATTAGCCGCTCATCCCAATGAATGTTTCCCTAATGGGAAACTAAACTACATACATACATATTGGCTTTTGGCTACCGATGTAAATATAATGCCTGTAACATAATGAAATAATGAATAATAATGATAATAGTGGTGAGAGTTTTTGAGGTTTGGCCGAAGAGCCAAGAGAGTGAAGAGGGTCATTCGAATTGAAGTTAAATTCAAAATTAAAATTCAAAGCCACGCTCAAGATGTCCGTCGACATGGAATATATAGATTCGGTTTGTATTTAAGGTATTCATCATAAGAAGGAGAAAAGGAAGAGGATGAAAAGTTAGTCTGAAAAAAAAACCTTTAGTTAGTGTACATAGAGGAGAGAGCTACCACATTCAGCTTAGTCCTGTGCTTCTGGCGGTGGATGTTGATGCTGATGGGGTACGTAGTACGTATGTACATATATGCATGTATTTGAGGATTGGTGGGACAGATTCAATTTAAAATTCCAATCATGCCAATAAAAGATGTGGCGACTGTATAGATATATGCTATTCAGCAGGGCTAATGAGACCGCTTTCAACATTCAATATTAGTAGATAAGTCCAATCGAAGAGTGAAGACGAAGACGAGCAGGGTGTACAAAAGGGAAATCAGGAGTGATGATAAACCAGTTTGGGACCCTGGGCTGCAAATTACAGTACCCCAATTTGTACCGTACTTTTTTCTGGATTTTTACCCTCTCTCTCTTCATCTTCATCATTATCATCATCATCATCATCATATTCATGGTCGTCATATTCTGAAGTAGTTAGCACCCAAAAGCTATTATTGAGTATGTGAACTTCATCCAAGTTTAAATTCACTGTGGGGAGCATTTATAAAAATATTTTTTTAAATGTATTAAAAGCAAATTTCAGGGGAAGGAATATTTTTGACCCTCCTCCAAATTAAACTAAAGATCCTGCTTCGTTTTTCTCCAGGTGGAGCTTAAATGTTAAAGGTAAATTTGCTCCCTTGCAATAACTCATGACTTCCAGCTTCAGCCTGCCTAATCGATAATTATGTAGTAATTACCTCCAGAGTTTCGGGGGTGGCTCAACTATCATTATTATTCATTATTCGTGTAGGTACGACCGCTATTTTCACCGATTTCCCTAATTTATTCAAGCCGTATTCACTATGTGTACAGTATTACATATAATTATCATCAAAAACTTTAAAGTCCTTTGATTTTTTAGTTTGTAAGTTGCTTTCCACCTTCAATATTGGTTTGGAAGTTCTATTCATGTTAATAATGTTGGCAGTATTTGAAAATTGAACACTGAAAGCTCCAAAGAGTGATTGATTGTTAACAAATGCAATGGCTGCTCTTCCTTTATTGTGTTTACTAACAAAAGGCCTATTGAGGCGTGTAGAATTTAATAAGAAATGAGCAAAAGTCTCTTTCTTCTTCTACTTGGTGGGTGCTCCGAGCCTTTTATTATTATTATTATCATTATTTAACCAACTCAGCTTTTCTCTTTTATTCTTCGTATTCTTCACAAGATTCAAAACGCGCCTCGTGGGCTCATTCATTCAGCGGGCATTCAGTCATTCCGTTTGTTGTTGTTGTTATTTTTGTTGACATCAGTTTGTGGACAAAATCTGTGTGTGTGTGTAGTGTGTACACGGACACACTACACAGAAATCTATTATTATCATTATTGTCATATCATTACACAATGAGTTTTTTCAAGTCAGCTACAAAATGACTTGACTCAAATTTTTTATATGCACTTATTTGCAATAATAATAATGATTTTTAAAGCTCTTGACGTGCGTGTGTCTAAATACCTTCAAACGCAAGGCAAGGGTTCAATATTTTTTGCATTTTTTATTAACATTAATGCCATATCTTTTGAATGAATGAACAAGGGAAGAAATGATTTTCGACGTGCAACTCTGAATTGGGGATGCCGATGAAACAGACGTGGATATTAAATTACAGACACATATGCGATTGCGACTACGGCTTTGAGCCTACATTCAAAGGTAAAAGATGAGTGTATTGTGTAGTAAGTATTGTGCGCGGCTTTTCTTGTACGGGGATACATACATAGATAGATACGCACCGAGCAAAAAATAACGGAAGTTTCCTTGTACATACAATAACACGGTTCGCATTGCACTTTGCAACGATAACAAGATATGTATATGTATATCTGTATATAGAGAACAATACGAAAATGTGTGTCTCTCGTTTCTAATATATATTTTTCGTAGTATAGTAAATGCGCCATTTATGTATTGTGAGTCTACTAATGTCTCCGCTTTGTAAAGGCTAATTTTTGTGTAATAATGAGTCAGTGTGCCATACAGCCAGGCCAACAAATAATAACAATAATATGTTGGATAATTATTCTTGCAAATGTAAAGGTTCACTAGTTCATCGTAATAATAGTGTACATAATAATAATAGAGTTGACCCATTTTTCCTGGACGATCTCTTTCCATCTTTAAACTTCTCTGGCTGAGCAAGAGTGGTAAATATAAAAATAATACAGATGTAAAATGTATATATATGGCAATAAAACTAATTGCGAGAGTCATAATCGTAACATTCTTTTATTTCCCGCTTGTAACATTTAATATCGAATCGTAAGAGTCGGTGATTGTCATTCCGAGTTTAATTGAGTTCACTTTATAGTCAGATAAAACTAAAACGGGAATTTATTTATTTGAATCTAGAGATGAATTGAAATTCATGACGAATTATACATATACATATACACACTTGTAATTTGAATGATCAAGTTACAATTTGAAGCAATAATTAAAGTTGTTAAACTACAATGATTTCTATTATTTTTACTATCATAATAATTGTCATTATTATATTGTTATTATGTTATGGAAGCAATACATAGTACTAATGCTAATACTGTTGTAATATGAAGTAGTTTACAATAATTTACAGTCCATGTGCAGGGATGAGAGACGTTGAGCAACATTTTTTTGAAATATAACATGCAGGATTGTGTAGTACAAAGTATTTAGTATAGTGTGTACAGGGAAAAAATTTGAATATGAAAAAATCTCGTTTTAAACTTGTTACGCAACGAAAAAAGAGCAAGAACAAGTAGTCAGGAAGAAAAAAGAAGAAGAAGGACAAAAGGCTTGAAAATTGTAAACTGTCAATTGAGTATTGTAATGAAGAAAAAATGATGCAGTTTTAAACCGATTAGCAGCTAAACATAATGACGATGGCTGCTGGTTTACATTTTTACCAGTGTTAATGTTATTGCCAATGTCGATTTGTATTCGTACCGTCAATTGTATATAGTATATAGATCCAATAAGAACAAAAGGGCTAGTTGAGCCACAGAATTTAGTGGAATTTAGAATAGAATAAGTATGTATTTGATTCATACATATGTATATTTAAAGCATAACGTCTTTTATATTGTTCTCTCTTTCTAGTATGTATGAGTTTTTTTCTGGTAGGATCAACGATTGCATTATACATGCATCGTAAACTTTGCAATTTGCTTTAATTTCATTATTACATCTAACTGTAGAGTTCAAGTGGGTAGTTTTATGAAGGCAAAGAAGAAGAAGAAGAAGAAAGAGATTCATTCTTAACGCGAACTGCACTTGTTGCCTCTTCTTCTCTATTTCTGACTCCTTTTTGTTTACAACAGTCTTAAAGTAGCATCGCAGGAAGAATTGTGAGTTGAATAAAGCACTTGAAACTTTATAGAATTCTGTTGCAGAGGATCTTAAATATTGAATTTAAATATATATGTGAGTACATACTACATACTTTACTATAAACTTGTACAACGGCTGTGAAGCATGACGGGGAAGAAGACCAAGAAGAAGAAGAATTTAACACTAAATACAATTTCGATGCACATATATGTGTGCGAAATCAAAAAGAAATGTGTGTAAGGATGTGCACTTGAAAATTTACCATGAATGTATCTGTTTCTCTCGTCTTTTTCATTCAAAATTCCAAGTTTAAGATGAAGATGAACCTTTCACACTTCTTCCTATATGATGAAGATGAATCAAGAGGAATGTGAGAAAAAGCTTTTTTGCATGCTGCAATTGCATCGAATTGCGAATTGCATTTTAACTAGTGGTTTAAATTTTACCCATTTTCATGATATGCTCAACAACATTCATGTGTGTAAAAAAACAAGACACATATTTTGCATTTCGATTTGCATTGATAAAAAATAGAAAAAATTTGTAGGGTACAAAATTACTAGGCGTATATACTATATATTGACATTTACACGTTATGTACATTGAAGGGATGAAGGGAGAGAAGCTCGTAAAAAGATAAAGAAGTCATAATTCATAAAGTAATGGATTGGAAATTTATTGGATACAAAATCATAATCACAGTCATGATGCTCACATAATAAACAATAATGGTAGTTATTGCTATTGTTTTATGCATTCGTGGTTTCAAATAGTATGAGAATTTTCTTAAAAAACTTTGTCTTTGGTGCACTTTTCTCTCCACATGTTTAGGCTTTGATCCTGTAGGCTGTATGCTACGATATGCACTGCAGTTGTCCTTCTCTTCTTTGTGAGTCAATGAAGAGTCCCAATTTTTTTTTCGACAGAGTCGGAAAGATGCACATGATTTTTTCTCCTTGAAAGAAGTAGCATGTTCACTATTCCCATTACATAATGGCTGAAAAAGGTAGCTTCTTCTTGTCTCAAGTTGAAAAAGATGGAAGATCTCGCGATCTTCATTTCTAATCGTTTTATAGAACAGTACTGTTGTAATGGTCCAGCATCATCGGCATTGCATTGGTGTTGGCATCGATATTATATACAGAGAAAATTGAGGAGAGGAAAAAATGAAAAAGGTGTCTGCCTCTATGATTCTTTACAACTGATGTTCTAACTGATAGGATAAGAGAAAGAGAGAGAGAGATGTATAGATACATACAAATTACAAGTGCTGATGATTCATAATAGTTTGTGCTATAAAATAGAAACATTATGTCAGAGTTTCAAATTACGTTTCTCTCTCTCTCCGTCTCTGTCTCCTCCGTAATAATTCGCATTCATTCAGTCACAGTCTCAAAACAATGTCTTGTACGCATCATACATGATGATATGTGTGTGTGTGTGTGTAGTGTGTACGTATAGAAAAGGGATAAATGTTGGTCGGATGAAAAATGTGAACTTGAAACTGTAACTTGGTTACGTGCCTTAACACTAAAATCTCTAAGTGTTTTAATAGCTGATTGTAAGTCGAGAAGTACGGTGGCCTGGGTTTTACATTGTTTTTCATGTAGTATACGCATTACCTATGCATATACATATAAGTGTATGATATGATATGATATGATGATGACTGCATTGTTGAATTGTGCATTGTTGTTGCATAATATAGTTCGAAAGTTTAACCTAGAACTAGAACTTGGGGAATATCGTATAGTGATAATGATAATAATAATTGTTCTTGACGTCGGTCCGTATTTATAATCATAATAGTATCGTCTTACATTTTTTCTTATATAATAATCTGTAAATCTGTGTGAATGTGCAGTCAATAAGGAAGATTTTTTTAAAGAAAATCCTGCTTAGCACAGCGTGAAGCTTAAAGTTTGAAACACTGATGCTCAAATTCAAGCTCAAGCTCAAAGTAAAGCTTAAAGGGCAGTCATAATTACACACAGACATCGATACAAAGTACAATGCCAAAGTCAAGCAAGATCAAGACAAGTGTAATAGTTAATAGTTATTACTATTATTATTATGACATGGTCAAGATCTTTCGGGCGAAGGAAATGCTCCGAGGAAATTTATTGGCAACATGTTTCAATCGTTTGAGTTTACTTTGATCTGAAAAACATGACACTTGCACATTTTACTATTTGACTATTACCTACGTCCTACGTCTATTTAGTAGTTCATCTGATGACGGCTCCTACCTGACTCTATAATTCTAATAAATAAAATGTGGTAGTAAAATCATTGTGAAAGAGTTGCCGACGGAATGCGACAAAAACAAGGAAGAGAAAACAACAGCTGTTGAAAAAATCCAAGTTGTTTACGACCATGATGATGAGTATGCGAGCTATCGGAAGATCCGCCAAGTTTTGGTCCACTTTCAATCATCTTCATCTTCTAAGTGGTGAAAATACAGTACGAGATTTTATCACAATGCTTCCTAATATCTTCATTTCCAACTGACCAGTGAGTCCGTTTAGTTTCCAAGTGGAGATGAACATCGATGAAACATAGATGGATATGCAACTGTACAAATAAATGTTGGAGTGCACAAGATAAAATAGTAAAAGTTGCCAAAAAAGATTTGAATATATGTGTAATGTGTATATATAATGTATGTATAATGTGTATCCATCTTTTTCCGTTTTTCTTTCTGTGCTACTGTAATAAATATTATCATCATCATCCACATTATCATTACTGACAATAAGTAAATGAAGCAGATGTATGAATGATGAATCTTCAAAAGGCTTTTATTCGCCATATTACACGTAACTATTATGTACTGTAATAATAATGATCGTCGTATAGTTGTAATAATGGTAATGGTTCTAATTGCGTAATTCGCAGCACACACAATAAATACACTTTAGTAGCTTTAGTGAGTGTAACGGTACACTGAAAAAATGTGTTTGTGTGTAATATTAGCCGGAGGAATGATTTGCGGCTTTTTTCACTGGTCCTTTGTCTTTTGTCTTTCCTGCTTGTTCTGAACTGAACTGTCCTGTCCCGTCTTCTTCTCCTTGTCTTGAGATTTTCTCTCAATGTATTTCATAGTTGATGACAGGCGGAAATATATTTACATCATATTACTTTTGTCTACATCGAAAACCAAACAGAGACACAGACAAACAGAAAGACGTGAGAATAATAGAAACTGCAGATTGAAGAACAATGCAATCAGCTTTTTGATGGCAGGAGGAGGTGAGATGGGTGGAAATAAATAAATATACCTGCTAACCTATAAATGCTAAAAAGTATTATTGGATGTAAACATGATGTGCTTCAGACATTGAAGAATAGCGAAATGATGTAAATTTGATGGCACAAGTCAAAAAATGGCTTCTTTAGTAAACAAACAAGCATTGAACATTAAACGTCTATGTATAATTGTATGCATGTGTGTAAAATGAATGAAGTTGGTAACTAGAGGGAAGATTAAGCATAAATTTTACGCTTTTTGCAAAATATAAGGAAGAAGCATTATCGTGTTTTGATTAATGAATTGAGGATTGTAAATTAAAATTTGGTTTCAAAATATTATTTTTATAATGAATTAATATGAAATGTAACTAATGAACTTTTTGTTTTCTTTTCTTTTCATGTTCCTTCTCTGATGTCAATCGGTCACATTTTGATGAATTTGTCCATTGTGTTCTACTCAAAATGAAATTATTAAACAAATTTCAATTGGAAATTACAGGTATGAGCAATATTTCAGTTTTTAAATTTCATATAATTTCAGGATTACATTTCATAAATCACACCGATGGAGCAAGTCATTTATATTTATACGGATTTAGTCGTTTTAATAGACATAGTGTTATCGTGTAATCATAACCTAGAGAAAGAATTCAAAGCAATTTGATCGCCATTCAAGTCGCGTCATTGATAAACATTTTTGTACTCACATTATTCCTTTTGTACATTTCAATTCGGCAAGCCTTATGACTCCGCGTTGACAAGAAGCTGATGGGAAATGCATTGCAAAATGTAAAATCAAAAGATAAGATCAATATCAACAGTGACTGCATGCATCATTCTTGCAATTTAATATTGCACACTTGATTTCATCTTTTTATTCTCATCATTTTGCGTCCACGTGTTTGCAAAAGTTTTTTTTACACATCGTGAATCAAAATCTGACTACCAAAACATACCTATGCTTAGACTTGTCATCAATATATAATAATGTTCATATGCTCATATATTTTGACACAATCAGCTGCCGGCTTATCTGAAATTATTTATAAAGTAGAACGTAAGTGCGAAACAAAACTGCAAGTGTGAATTCACCAGCAACGTTTATAAATTAAGGCGATGGGATGAATTTGCATGTCTTAAAAGCCTGAAAATTTGCAATTGCAATATAATATATTATTGTTCGAATCTTATTAGCAGAGGACAATGGAATAAGTGAGTGGTGATAATGGGAGGAATAATAGTAATTATCTGCATATGATGATGATCGTTTTAAATTTTTGTCTGAGAGGTGTGAGTGGAAAATGAAAAGGGAAAGATTGAGAGAAAATTGAAAGATTATTAGAGATATGTATGTATAATATAGAAATGAAGTAATAACAATAATAACTTTTTGAGCGGGAGGAT